>KZ119273.1:48147-99112 GCA_002153405.1 Mycosphaerella populi pn0402
GCCATCTCGCGCAAAGGAAATTCACCCCGCTATGGTCAGACTTCGTTTCTGGCATGTGAACATCGAGGGAACACTCACGTCACCTGCAGGAGCTTCTGGTGGACCAGCTTCAGCGCATCAACGCGTTTCTCAAGCTCGATGTATTCATCAGGGAGCTGGGTCTTGTCTTCGACTTGCCCAAGCTGCTCCTTGATCATCTGCTGGGTGCGCTGCGCAAAAGGCGTGAAGTTCGCGCTATTCGGCGCAACAGCCACAACTGTCAGTCAAAGACCGTGGTCCAGAACACAACCGGGGGGTTGTTCCTCCAAAGAGAACAAAGTAAGGGGGGGTTGGTCTGTGGCTTGGGGGAACAACTCACCTGAAGTTCTTACCGAATGCCTGCACTCGATCCATGATTGCAAATTGAGTAGAATGAGAGGGGAACAAAGGAGGGGAACTGGTTAAGGAGTTGGGAACTTCAGAGCAGCTACGACGGTGCGATGCATCCCGCTGCACCGCCCCACATTTGCACCAGCCACGGCCACGGCTGCTCCAGGCATCCGTGAAGTTTGACAGGTTTGGCTCATTTATTTGTCTGGAACATGAGAATATGGAATGTAGTAGATAAGACAAGAATATGTAGAAGATAGCGCCAGGAAATAATGCCCCTTATCTCGTCGTGCAAAGAAATAGTCATGAAGATCATGGCATCCAGCTCCAGAACACCGCGTTGCACTTGTAAATACAACTGGGATACCCTCTAGGTCAAGTCAAAGTCGCAAACATAGCCCGCATCACCCTGGAACGAGGTTCTAGAATATTGTTAATATGCACGTCGAGTTTCAGAGGTCAGAGAGATAAGCTTACCCGAGCGTTCCTGACGACGAACTTCTGTAATCTCCTCCTCGTTACCCCTGTCGTCAAGGATGTCGGTGTCACGTTGTCGAGTGATCTCGATTCCTCCTTGTCGCTCGGCTCGAAGCAGCTGTCTTTCTTCCTCTAAATCACGAATATCGACCGAAAGATCACGATCGCTGTGCTTAGGCCGCACTAGAACCATCGCCCCATCTCTATGCCTAGACTCCACATGAGGTCGGCTCTCAATGAATCTCACTGGAGACGATGGTCGGTGATTGTGAATTGAGACAGATCGTGGCCGGGCAATGTGGCGCACGGGACGTTCAACCTCTTGGTACTCAACGTCGCGATACTCGACATCTCGATAGTCACTATCCCGGTAATCCACCTCCCGGTAGCGCGAAGGAGAAGGCTCAACGATAAACATGTCATGGCTCGACCGAGGCGAATGTCGAGGCGAATGGTGCGAATCCAAAACCAAGTGTTCTGTAGCGACCCGCTCGCGAGGAGGCGATCGAAGACGAAGATACTCAGCTAGCTTTCGTTAGCCTGCAAAGACTCCCGTGCAATTGTTAACGATGGACAAGCTTACTCTCAACATGCGCAGGTCGCCTGAATTCTCGGCTTAGGCTGATCACTTCATCAATCTGCTCCTTTGACAACGCCTTTTGGATAACAATAGTCTTGTCCTGCAGAGATGTTAGCGGCCAGGCGATACAATTAAGACCAGGATTCATACTTCTTCCTTGTAGGGATATCCCAGGTCCAGGATCACACGATTATGCACCCATTTCCGTGGAATACGAGTCTTGCCTTTGCGAGGATATGGCTTCTCCTCGTGTCGTCGCCGAGCAGCACTACTAGACCGCCTACCACGACGCTCCATTGTGTCTCTCTCGCGAATGTCCCTGAACTCCTCGTCGCCGTAGTAATCAGGCTCGGCTATACGAATGTCTTCATATACCTCACGCTCGCGATACCTCCCCGGGGGGGAAGCATGGAATCGTGGAGGTGGGGGAGCGCGGGGAACAGGAGCACGATCTCTCAAGTCAAGAGACTCGAGCTTTCTGCGGGGGACGCGATCAAAGGTATCAAGAGACGACTGCCGCCTAACAAGTCGGGGTGGAGCAAATGAGGGACTACCATCACGGCGGCGGCGGCGCTCATGTATCACAGAGGGCTCGGAAGGATGAGACAGATACTCATCTTCGTAATGTCGGCCAGGGGCGCGTGCAGGGGGGCCGTATCGATCTTCTTCGCGGAGGCGCAGCTCAAAGCGGTCGTCCTCGACGCGGTGGGGTCGTTCACGTTCGGCCACAGGAGGACCCCGCGAATAGCGGTCGTAGCGGTCGCGCGAGTCAAGAGTGCCCGTCGACGAGCGATAGTCGTCGTAGCGAGACATTTCTGCGTGCACCAGGCAGATTTGAGGGATCCGGCTTTTTTTCGATATCTGCGCGGGTTGTTTATCTGCCTCGGAGGCAAATCGAAGAGAACCGTGGATGATGAGAGCGGGCCGCTAGTGGTGGGGGTGATCACAGCCACAGAATTGGAAATGAATATAAAGGAGATACAGGGTTCAGACGAAAGAATCTAGACTGAGGAGCAACAGAATATGAGGATCAAACGGGGCTTCAGCTGGTGCAGAACAGAGTAGAAGAGGCTCCAAGGCTGCTAGCGTGGAAGAACCAGGCAGACACAGCCCTGGAGGGCTGTGATGACATCGCCTGACTATGCGAAGGGGCGTATCGTTGGGTCTTACAAACGGTACACAGGTCTATACTTTTCAATGACAGGTGACTGTGATACCAACAGGGGTTCTCGAGAGGTATCCGAGTCCTCAGAGACACATATATTAGTTATGTCATTTGTTATTGTCACGCCCATAGAAGTGGCTGAAATCACTGGACACAAGCCACACATCGTGGGCCCCGAGCCTGTGACCGGTAATCGAATGACCTTTTCGTCTCTTTGTTCAGGAGGCTTCGCTGGACTAGAACGCTCTAGATTTTGCCTGCTCACTTTTACCTAGGTAGGTATAGTTGATTTCGGAGCAACAGGTGGAGAAATAAAAACACTGGGGGCCGAACCGGTTGGAATGACAACTCGGTGAGAACAGAAGACAACCTATTAACTCGTCAATTACGGCGTATCAGCACAAAAGTCCCGAGGAACTTCAAGCTTCAAAGGGCCACTGGCAAGTAACTATGGCATGCTCCAAGGTCATTATAACCACTGGCAATGAGCAGTTTTGTTGTGACAGTAGCGTCTCGAGTATCTGTAGCTGGCCAATGAACCCTATTCACCACACTGCTCTAATAGTATCGGAAACCCTTAAAGTTCAAGGTCTGACATAGTAGAGCTACAAGAAAGACTTTTATTTCGGCTGTTACTACTTTTAATGTAAAGAGATAAAATTTTCATCATGCATACGTGCGCAGGATGAACAACAGGTCGCAAAAATTGCAAATATGACCTCACTGTACAGAGTACCGCCAGTCTCTTTGTTGGCTAATGCTGGGCTACTGTATGATGGAATTATTGATGGACCAATTGAAATCAAAGATGACACACCCAGAGCCCTCGTCCACCCATATCTAGCCAGACGAACTGCCCGAAAGATGAGGTGCCGATCGTGTTTCGTACCGGGGGCTTTGTACGCTGCATCCACGTCGATCGATCGATCGATCCACAGAATGGCCCGTCAGTGTGGATATTTGTCTGCATTTCCCTCAATTTTATGGTCTTTAACAGCGCAAATGATTGGTCTGGCGATATTATGGAACACACAAGCGCGTGCGTTTGGCTGATTGACAGTCAAATCGAACTCGCTGATCTTATCCCTTGCGTCCTGTCAAGCTCAGTTTCCAGGATTGCGACTGCAGAGCTGCGCATGCAACAATTTCAGCGATTTCGCTCGATAGTGTACTAAAGGAGGTGCCTTGCGAAAGTCAGTTTACAAAGCCTTATCTGACTTTTGAGTAGTCAGAAGTGTGGCTATCTCAGGAGTAATGGGTACCTATGCCGTCCATGTTATCGGCCCGAAACAGCGTGGGTCGGTGGGTCACGTAAATTCTATAGATCCATTCAACTTAGCTGGGAAGAGTAAGAAGCGGCCCGCTCGCTGGAGAAGCTATGAATTGGGCTTACCGAGGCGCCGCAATCTGCAGAAAAAAAGCTCTAGGGCTGCTTGGAGACCCATTCCATCGTCGCCCCAGTTATAATTCGTCAGTTCCCTTTCTTTGAGAGATGTTCACAGGTCCTCCAAACCTCATTCCAAGAGCAATGGATCTCGACAGTGACAGCCGCGTCTTCTTTGACTCCATCCCAGGATTCTCCAAGCTACTTCAAGACGAGACCTTCGTGACGATTCCAACATCTTGCCGACAGGAAAAGTCACCCAGCAACGAAGACACCCTCCTCTGGCGAACCCTTAAAACACCCTCCACATTTGCCAAATCCCTCGCTCAATACCGACGCCCAGAGCATGAATTTGACCAATCTATACGTGACACTTCTTTCACCGAAGAACTCCGCATATTCTGGCAACTGGGGTCAGATTTGAATGGTTTCCCAGATACCCTGCATGGAGGAATCGTGGGTACACTTCTAGACGATTGTATGGGTCTACTTTTGGTTCTCAGACGTACTGATGAAAGAATTAAATTCGATATGGGGTGCGTTACCGCGTATATGAACACAAAGTTCTTGCGGCCCGTTCCTACTCCCGGGCCAGTGCTGGTCCACGCGCGTTTGGTCGAAAACAAGGAAGACCGGAAGTTTAAGCTCGAAGCAAAAGTTTTGGATACAGAGAATCAGGTTCTGGCTTCGGGAGAATGCTTGTATATCAAGCCACGCTCTAAGCTGTGAGAAAACAAATATGAAATTGCATAGAGTCCATGGGGGATAGAAAAGATATGGCTGACAGACATGGTTATGGTTATATGGCGGGTGGTTTTAGAATTTTGGGTTGGCGTTAAGAAGTGACTTGTTAGGCTCTTCTGGAGGATAAAGATGGGTAAATTTGTGTTTGAACTTACGTCCAAAGTACAAATTCCATACTGTCATGTTCATTGATTTAATCACATCGGGAAAATGTCCAAGTCTAATAAACCTTCATAATATGTAGCAATGATGGAGCTACTCTAAGTCATGAGCTTCTGTAAATTCCAGCTAATTCGACCTTGTACATACTTAGAGATTATTCAATTAAAGTGGATTATACTCTAAGAGCGATGAAGAACCCTAAAAAGCAGCCGCACCGTATTTGCCAGCCGAGCAGGCCGAGCGGGGAAAACGTGACCTGGACAACGCCGAGGGCCGAGCCTATTTATACTTGCCGTATAAACCAGATTCTCGCTGGTTCCTATCCCCACCAATTTATACTACAATTTCTATCCTGATGTCGGAATATGATATATCAACATTCAAATCCATCCCATGGGTAGCCGATCTACTACGGGATGAATCTTTCGTCACAGTTGAGCCCTGGCTACAGGCAAAGATGGTTGAGGATAAATTATTCCAATCAACCCTCAATTCGCCCAGCAAGCTAAAGGCATTCTTACCTCAATATCGAAAAACGCGAAAATCGGAAAAGTCTTCTTCTGAAATGTCAGATGAAGTTGAGGAGCTACGTTTGTTCTGGCTGCTTGGTTCAGACCTGGATGGCAACCCAGGAATGCTACATGGTGGAATCATCATGACTCTGCTTGACGAGGCTATGGGCTTGGTTCTGGTACTTGATGGCTACTACGCAGGGTCTCCAAAGCGAGAATCTAGCCAGCCTACCGTCACGGCATATTTGAACACCAAGTTTCGGCGTCCAATCTCCACCCCTGCTGCTATCATGGTCCATGTACAATTGATCGAGAAGGTCGAAGATCGAAAGTGGAAGGTGCAGGCCACAGTTTATGATTCAGGAAATCAAGCACTTGCTTCGGGAGAAGGCTTGTTTGTGAAACTACGCGCAAAAATATAGACCAGGGACATGTATGGGGCGGGATGTTATCCAGAGCTTGCTTAGAAGAAGAGTGATGTGGGATAAACTACCTATTTTTTTTTTCCAAATGTATCACACTTATCACTCGATTAGGGATTTGATTGTTATTGTTTGTTCTAGAAGAGATTTAGACAATAATATATGGAATGTTTTGAGAATGGACGGAGTACTATCGCAGCCTCGTAGAAGCCTCGAATAAGGTGCTATGCGAATATTTTACCAAGAAAAGTGGTAAACCCACTGGGTAGTTTGTCTGGTAGAGGGAGAACTAAGCACAAAAATATCCAATTGGTCTTCTAGTTTCAAAAACTTGATGATTCGACTTTATAGCTCCAAAGATTGCATGTCACTCTCCAGGCTCAAGATTCCGAATGCGACATGCGCACGGAATGGTGGCTGTACTGTGACAAAGCGTCGGTCGTCGTTATACTCGGTCGCCCGTTGGGCCAAGTCTCTCTCTACGACGTCGGGAGACTAGTGAAATCTGTTAGTATATAACGATTTGGACAAAATTATCATGTTTAACATACCCCATATTCCTGGTCTCGATTGAGAATGAAAGACCGCTCATATGGCGGTCCGCGGCCATGTTTTGCAGCAATAACCCAGGCCTTCTCACATCCACCGGCAATCGCTTCGGATGTCTTCCAGCCTGTTAAGCGGGAAATTTCTCTCAGCTTTGAGACGGTCCAAGCTCGCTGTGTGGCATCCTTGTACTGTACAGCACTGAAAAACACAGGTACGGTCATTTCAGTCAATGAGGAGCCGAGTGTGGGGCTTAAGCTTCCGGCTTCGAGATTGAATCGCTGCGGATAGTAGATACCGGCCATAAGTCTACCTATAATCTGTGCATATTCTGCCGTCGTTGGACCAGCAACTCCCGCGGCTACCATCATGGCTGGAGGCATACAGGGATGAAGTCTATGGAGCAGGATCCGTCCTGCATAGTAGAAACCCCAAATAACAGCTATGTTGAGTGTTCGGTATTGTAGTGCAGAGCCAAATGGCGAGTCAATGGCAATTGTCATATCAGGAGGCAGAGGTTGAAAATCACGACCAAGGGCCTGGACGAATGTATCCATGGCCACCAGGGTTTCCTCCCATTCGCGCTCTGCTTCATCATAAGAAGTGTCGACGTTGTAATCGCTTGGCTCGGGGGTCTGCTCTTGGCCACGGCGGTCTTCAACAAAGGATGTCGGAACTCGCGCCGGGCCCTTGGGTGGGACCATACCGTAAATAGGGGGACTTTCTGATGGAGGAGATGCTTGGGAGGCGGTTGATGAAGGGGAGCCTGTTGGAGCCCGGCTACCGGTATTTGTTGACTGAGATCCTAATGACGGGGGCCTTTGTGGGTTCGGGGGCTCGCCTTGTCCCTGTGGTTTTGCACCGCGGGCAAACCGAGCCATAAATTGGGGAATGCCGGGGCCTGGTCGCCATTCCGTACCCGCTGATCGAGCTGCCTTGAGCTTTCGCTTGCGGTCTCGGTATCCAAAATCAGTGATTCGACTGAGCAGCAGCCACAAGTGATCAGCTGTGCCATAAATGGCATCTAGTCGGCCGATACCCGCTCGCGGGGGACAACGACCTTGTTGATAGAATGGTATACTGCATAAGTTAGCTAAAGCCACTGATAGTTAGTGTCCTGACTTACAATAGTTTATCTCCACTGATTAAACTATGCATCATGTCTTGCTTGGTGTACCACCAGTAGAGATCTCCCTGGATACGAAAGTTTTCAATGTCTTTTCGAGAGAAGTGCTTCTTCGGAGCGGATATGTTCTGTCCCTCCACATGACCAAATTTGTCATAGTTGATCTTTCGACCGAGAAGGGAGCCGATAAGTTCTTGATCAATGGACCCTTCCTTTTCTGCGAATGGGTCATCGTCGGATGTTTCGTTGCCAAACATATAATAGTATTGCTGTGATGAAGCATCCCATCCCATTTGGTTGCGATACTCCTGAATCTTGTGTCTGTGAGCTCGAAGATCCCGCGTGAGACCGGCAAAATCAACCTCACGGATCAGGTGAGCAGCGCCTGCTACATGGCTGTTCCATTTTGAATGATCTGCTGAGACAACTTCATAATATGCAAGCAGCTCTGTGGCTGCTAAAGTACCAATCTGCTTACGTCTTGTTGGAAGGCTGACAGCTCGTCCGATGCGCTTCAGCGCGTAGTGGTAATGCTTGAGAGAGACTGTTGTGGGGATGTTCTGCAAGTATGAAATATGTAAACTACCAATAGCGAGAATTGCCTGGAGCAGCGCTGGATGTTCCAATGCCATAAGAGGAAGAGTGTAGGACCAAAGGCCTTGTTTTGCTGGGGAAACAGGTTCACCTAGCATTATTGAGGAGTCTTGTGGATGTCGCTCGAAAATTGAAAGGGAAGGTCCGGTCGAATGAATGAAGTGCGCGAAGATTCGAGCTGTTGTGGGATTATTGAGCGGAGATGAACCTAGTGAAGGCCTGTAAGATGCAAGGACATTGGGCTCATTCAAGTGAGTTGTGAAAGAGCGAAGGCGCCCATCTTGGCCTGCAGAAGCCATTATGAGGTTGAGTTGGTTGTAACCTTCAGTCTGCTTCTGATCCACCATTTCTTCATCAGACTCCACATCAAAATAATCATCTTCCTCATCTTCGACGTAAATAATCTGAGCATTGGGCGACGGAGTGAATTGTTCAGAAACCGCAAAATTGTGATCGGACTGTTCGACAGGTTGAGGATACTGGTATTCCGTGGTAGACTTAAAAAGAAAAACATGAACACAGCTTACTTAGTTTCATGCATAATTTGAGCCTTACATGAGAATATAACTGGGTATTATAAGGTTGGTTTGCAATGGTTGACCAGTCCGTGATGGGTGGAGGCATTTGAGAGCCCGTCGCTTCGTACTTTATTCCAGATTGTTGGTTGTAATATCCATATTGGTTGTAATTAGTACTGTCAGCTGAAAATGTAGGACGTGGTTGCTGTCCCTGTTGATCGAATGGCACTCTCCATTCAATAGAGGATTGTGTGTTAGATGGGTATTGAAACAATGGCTCTTCAGGGTGTGAGATGCTACTAGTAGGAATGGGTTCAGGTGGAGTTTGAGAATGATAGTCTGTCGAAGCAGTCTCCAAAGGACGTGGTGCTAGCATCGGGTGTTGTGCTGCAGCTGCCGCCTGCTGAGGGGGAAGGGGCGCATATTCACCATACAACGGCACTCTAACATGCTGCTGTAGATGAGGATCCTGGTGATTGGAAGGAGGGGGCGCTCCAGGAATCCCCAGTGGATTCTTAAATATCACCCTCTGGGCATATCCTTCGCAGACTCGCTTTGACTTGACACAATTGCCGCAAATCGGTTTCTCCTCGCCACATTTAATGCGCCGTCTTCGACACGCTATCGCGCCAAAAATATATATATATTAGAATTCTAACCTTTGAGACGGGTAGATCAGGTTCTATCTTGACGTACTGAGACAGCCAGTCTTGGTTCTCTTTTTGGGGAGTCTGCGGGGCACTTTATTCTGAGCCAGAGCCTCACCCGAGCCCTGATTCGGGTCCTGGCTCGGGCCCGTGGAAGGGTCAAGGTCCTGAGTGTCAGCCATGGGGTCTCGAATGGATAATCCAAAGTCCGCTATGATTGCCAGCGGGAAACCTCAATTGGACGCATTCTTGGGGGTTGGCTCAAGAGGGAGAAGATGTGAAAGGGGCGGTAATTCCCCGAAAACACCCAGCGGATCTGATCGGGGGGGGATGGGGAAAGAGGGCATGGCTCGAATGGACCGAATGGGCTGGACTCCACAAGCCCGACCAGAGGGCAAAGCTGCCGAACGTCGCTGATCACCCGAGAATCAGATGCTGTCAACATGCTATGTGGCATGTGCAACCCCAGTGTTTCAAAAGTATCTTTCTTCCCTTTTCCAAACCGGTTCTCTGCCAAGGACCATGAGATCGAGCCCAGTGCCGGATCGATCTTGCATTTCGATTCGATTGACAATGCATATCAGCCCACTGCGGAGAGCACGATCTGACAACCCTCGACATGGGACCATACGCCACATTTGGCCCCCCAAGGCATTCTGGAGTTGCGCGAGTGCTTTATGGTCTTCCAAGACAGGGTTAGGGCTAGCAGGACTTCCACTGTGCCTGAGCCAGGATAGCCTACGTCTACCTTGACCGCGAAGGGCCTAATGCTGAAATTCATAAGTCATCACTAAATTACTTAAATGGCTGAGGAAGCTGTGGTACGCCGAGCAATAGGGGTCATTTGAATTCCCATAATGATGGGCATATTGCATTTACAGTCATTTTAAGATCTGAGTAGTTCACAGCCTCGTCGGGGTGGAGAGGCCGTTGTCGGCTTTTGATCTGCAGAATGACAGTACCGTACTGTATACAGCACCAATACCAGACTTCCAGTGCCAAAATTACAGGAACCGGGCGGAGCATCGATTGTCGATTTTCTGCCGCAACTTTTTTTTCTTGTCTGCAAAGCTGCACTTTCGCCTCGTGATTTCGAAACAGCACATATCACCATGTTCGCGGTTCCAGGCTGGTCGGTCCCAGCCTCTGCTCCCAAAAAGGAGACCGATAGGTCGCAACCTTCAGACTCCAAACCAAAAAACTCGTCCACTCCGAATGCGAAGAACAAGCGTAAACGCGGCAATGACAATGTCAATTCACGCAATGTGGACGAAATGTACCGGAAACACATTGAAGGCGAGAAGCCTGGAAAACCTTGGAAGAAGCAGAAGAATGAGAAGCAAGCCAATGGAACTCCTGTGGAGTCCAATGGCGCTCCTCAGCCACCAAAATCCTCTGAAGAAAAGGAAGATGTAGCAGGCCCCAAGAAGAAGCAGAAGAAGAATAAGAAGGGTAAAGACTCTACATCTAAGGAGAATGCCACCACAACTTCTGGAGAGGCGACGGCCTCTGCCCCCGACTCTTTGGCACCTCCGACGACGTCTGCAACCTTGACTCCGCTCCAGCAAGCTATGCGCCAAAAGCTCATTTCCTCTCGATTCCGCCACTTGAACGAGACATTGTACACAACTGACTCCTCAAAGGCCCTGGAGCTGTTCAACACAAATCCTGAGCTTTTCAACGAATACCACGCCGGCTTCTCTCGCCAGGTCAAAGAGTCATGGCCATCCAACCCTGTTGATGGCTACATCCAATTCGTCCGCCGCCGCGGTGCGGTGCCCGTTCCCAAGAGAGGCAACAAGCCCAATCCGAACAAACCGCAGCCACTTCCTCGCAGGCCAAATGGGACTTGTACGATTGCTGATCTTGGCTGTGGTGATGCTGGTCTCGCGCGTGCTCTGGTGCCATCGGCCAAGAAGTTGAACCTGAAGCTAAACAGCTACGACCTTCAAGCACCTGATTCGCTGATCACCAAGGCCGATATCTCCAAGCTCCCTGTCGAAGATGGGTCTGCAGATGTGACAATTTTCTGTCTGAGTTTGATGGGAACTAATTGGGTATCGTTCGTTGAAGAGGCCTGGCGTGTTCTACGAGGAGACGGAAAAGGTGAATGTTGGGTTAGTGAGGTGAAAAGTCGATTCGGCAAAGTCAACCGCAAGAAGGCACAGATCGGTGCTCAGAAGCCATTGAGCAAGACGGAGCAGAAGAAGCAAAAGAAGAAGAAGGGCGGCGCTAAGGATGATGCCGACTCCGACCTTGATGATGCTGATATCTACGCAGAGGATGCTCGTCCTTCTGGCGACAACGATGAAACAGATATCTCCGCCTTCATCGAGGTTTTCCGAACCCGTGGATTTGTGCTTCGACCAGAATCAGTCGACAAATCGAATAAGATGTTCGTCAAGATGGAGTTCGTCAAGCAAGGCGGTGCTCCGACAAAGGGCAAGCACGCAGGTACTGGTGCCCCTGCCCCCGCACCCGGAAAGAAACGGTTTGTGGATCGCAAAGCTGGCGCTGATAGTGGCATGTCGCCTGAAGAGGAGGCCCAAGTGCTAAAGCCCTGTGTGTACAAGATCCGATAGTGCGTCCAGAGCTATGTGAGAACTTACTGTGGTCTTTTGTCCTTTCATCCAATGGTACTTGAGATACCCATTTCCGTGGTACATTTCCTACGAGTATATGTTTATATGATACTTACCATACTCCGCCGATGCGGTATCGTCGGACTCTAAAATTGATATTGAAAACCCTACATCGGCTCGTGAATTTTTCAGATGATAGCATAGATCTAAGCCAATAAGTTTATTCAAAGGCTAGTCGGGACATCGTAGAGAATTCTTTATTGGTTTCCACCAAGCTGTGCCACAGCCCGGCCCATCTCTTCGTCATTGTAGATGCGGAATCCCTTCTCCTTAGTCACACTCGCCAGCTGGACGTTCTTTGAGTCCAGTTTCTCCTCCATGACTTGCTTGAGTGTCTTCAACACAAGAGTCTCGGCTTCAGGCAGGGTCAAAGATCGGTGGTATTCGTTCTGAAGCTCGGCCTGGGCACCTTCGCTTCCAGAGCCGATGGCCTTGGCATCGTATCGGTAGAATGTACCCGAGGGTTCCGCGTGATATCTATCGCAAGAAATATTAGTATTTAAAGAGCAGTATAAATGATTTCGAAGGAAAGAAAGCACATACAGCTGCGGGCCATCCTCGTCGTATCCAGCAATTAACAAAGCCACACCGAAAGGTCTGCTCATCACACTCTCCTCATCGTCACCACTCTCTCCAAATCGCAAAGCCAAGTCACAAATCGCTTGTGTGGTGCTTTCGACGCGCAGCGGCTCGGCATAGTGGAAAGCGTGGTTCTGGCATTCAACGCGAGCGTGCTCCACGAGGTTTCGGGCATCAGCCTGCAGGCCGGACATGGCACAGCCGATGTGTTGGTCAATTTCGACGATCTTCTCCACAGATGAGGCCTCCAGAAGGGTAGATGTGACACGTTTTTCTACGCCGAGGATAACACCTTCCGAAGTTGCAACCTGGAGGGATGAGGTTAGCGGGGTTGTTGTGACTAGTCTTCAAAGGCATCATAGAAATCTGGAATGGGTTCCATGAAGACCGATGGCACTGATATATGCGGAGAGCTTGAGGAGGCTGTTCAGGACTAAAGGAAGACGTACACCGATCGCTGTAGAACCTAGCTTGATAGCTTCAAGAGAATATTCGACCTGGAAAAGACGGCCTTCTGGAGAGAAGGTGCTGCGGGCGGCATTGTTGTTAGACACGAGTTTCGGAGCAAGACATGAGACATATCGTTCGGGATGCATACTTGATTCCACGGTCTATGCGAGAGCTGTTAGCAATGCCGCGCGGTGTGAGAGGATCGGAGCTTACCATATTCAGAGCGAGCAATGAACATCTTGGTGAATGCAGTGCAGTGAAGGGCGAATAGAAGGGCAGTAGAGGGTATCGGGAAGAGGGACGAGGGACGACGGAGAGGATTAAAAGAGATGGCAGGAGTGTGAGCAGGTCGTCGGCGGAGCTTGACTGAGGCGGAAGCTCTACGCAAGTCACCGTGCCTGGTGGACACCTGAGCCCCCAGGCAGCAAGGCCACAACTGCTGCCCAAGGCGCTCAAGCTTCACGGGTTTGTTGACCCAGTGAAGATCCAAGTCCCTCGGTGTGTTTGCTTCTGGGGGTGCAATTACTGGTGGATTCGAAAATCCCGTTCTTCGATTATTTTGCATGATTCAACATATCCTCCCCGGTCGGGAGCATGTCCGTTAATGATCGCGCCAATTACACGAGTGTCCCCAGACCCCGCGTTGCCTCCAGCCGCGTCGAGGGCGTTCGCGGCGCATCGCCGCTCCACGATAACATGGAGCAACTGCGAGCCAGCACCTCGAGTCCCAAACATAGACAGTCGCGAGACCAACGAAGCTTATCTGAAAAGCGCACAGAAAGAACAACCGTTACAACCAAAGAAAAAACGATTCGCAGGCCTGTCAAGGAGCCAAGTGCAAGTCGCGGTGACAGAGATAAATCCAGGCCGAAACCCAGCGGACTTGCTGGCGGCGCAAGTCCCACACAAAATCCAGAACCTGAAGGTTTGTTGCTATTGTTGGGATATGAATTGGTCACCATAAGCTAATAATGCCTCTATGATAGCACCATGGCATCCTCAAGCACGCTTAATGGACCACTCCACAGCCCCGCTAGCATGTCGCGTCTCTGTTCCCCCGATGTCCTTGAATGCTCCCCATTCACTTGACCCTCCGCCGTTACGAGATATGTCCCCCGATCAACAGGAAAGGGCAATACTGGAAGATTTACTGTTTGTGTTCATGGGGTTTGAAGGCCAATATATCCAGTATCATGAGTCCTATAATCCCAGCTTGGAGAAAGATCGTATGACAGGTCCAGTGTTCCAGTTATCTTCGGGGTTTGACCCAACCCTAAGAGACTTGGCTCAATCGATGCTCAAAATGGCTACACATTACAGCGCCATGGAAGCATTTGTGGAGATCCAGAGCCGTTCGGAGTATGGCGCAGTGAGCCATGCGCTCTGCGCATCTATTCGAAAGCTTCTAAAAGACTATCTGATCTTGGTTGCTCAACTAGAAACTCAACTGCTAAATAACCCCACGTTTACTCTGCACCAACTTCATCTCCACACAATGCCCACCAGCCAATGCCTCTCTCAGCTGTACTCCCTCGGACAAGAGCTTCTTCGCCGCAATGGATTACTTGAGGATCAAGATCTTGATGACACGATTGACGACTTTGACGACGTTGATAATATTTTGGAGCAGCTAAAAGAAGGTGGAGAGTTGGTACCAGGTGCCATGGCAAGCAAAAAGATCTGCAAAGGTGGCAACGTGCTCAGACTTCTTACAGAGCGCTTGGCTACCTTCTCAGGAGATCCAAATACAAAGAGCCTTATCCAGACCCTTCTTCGAGATGCCAGTCGACCTTACATGAATATGCTGAATGAGTGGCTGCACCATGGTGGCATCAAAGATCCACACGCCGAGTTTTTGGTAAAGGAGCAGAAGTGGATCAAACGAGAAAAGCTCGAGGAGGACTATACGGATGAATACTGGGAGAAGCGATACACAATCCGAGATAACGAGGTGCCGCCTCAGCTTGACAGTGTTAGAGACAAGGTACTTCTTGCTGGGAAATATCTGAATGTCGTTCGCGAATGTGGCGGCGTTGATATCAGCAAGGCCGTCAAGGATGTCCCCAAAACACTTGATGATCCTCGGTTCCTGGATAATGTCAACGCTGCTTATACTTATGCCAACGCCTCTCTCCTGAACTTACTACTCACGAAGAATTCCCTCACAACCCGCTTCCGCTCCCTCAAACATTATTTTTTCCTGGATCGCTCCGACTTTTTCTCCTATTTCCTTGAACTAAGTGCTTCCGAACTACGCAAACCAGCCCGAGTTGTCAATGAAGGCAAACTGCAATCCCTCCTTGATTTAGTACTCAGACAACCTGGCAGTATAGCTGCTCAAGATCCTTTCAAAGAGGATGTTAAAGTGCGCATGAACAAGATCGGTCTCACCAAATGGTTGATGCAGGTTGTGAGCGTCTCCGGCATTGACCAAGATAACCCAGAGGCAGCTTTCGAGAAACAACAAGCTTCCGCAGCCCAGCACACTGATGATGACAAGGACATTGTTGGCTTCGATTCCCTGGAGCTAGACTATTCGGTTCCCTTCCCACTCTCGCTCGTCATCAGCCGCAAGACAGTATTGCGATACCAGCTCATTTTTCGACACCTCCTCTCACTTCGTCACCTGGAGACGTTGTTAGTCACATCTTGGCAGGATCAGAACAAGGTAACAGCTTGGCGACACAAGTCGTCTGATCGGCGCTTAGAGATGTGGAAACGGCGTGCGTTCAATCTACGTTCGAAGATGTTGGTTTTTGTTCAGCAGTTACTCTACTTCTGCACGGCTGAGGTGATTGAACCAAATTGGGTGGGCTTGATGGACCGAGTCAATGGGGCGGATATCGATGGCTCTGAGGTGACCATTAATGGAACAAAACAGGTCAATCGGACCGTGGACGAATTGATGCAGGATCATGTTGATTTCTTGGACACATGCCTGAAGGAATGCATGCTCACTCAGGCGAAGCTTTTGAAGGTATGCGCGCGTTAATGGAGATGGTGGACATTGAATACTAATTAATGCTGCAACAGATCCATTCAAAGCTGATGGTTTGTTGTACGATGTACGCATCCTGGACCGCTGCATCCCTTTCTCGCGCCCTTGCTTCCGCCGACTCTGACCTTTCGGGCGAGAATGTCGCGGGCCCAGATGCTCGGCCTTATGATCCATCGCGAATCGGGAAGCTTGAGGACACACTCAAGCGATATGAAGAACACTTTAATCGGCATCTGCGGATCTTGATGGATAGGTGAGTAACAGACGATACACTCCGTACGACCATGCTAATCAATCGCAGTCTAAACTACTTTGCCGCTACCGAAAGTGTTGTGCTTCTGAAACTTGCGCATTCGTTAAGCTCGATCAGTAAAGAGGATTGAAAGAATTCAAGGCCAATCTCGGATGCTTGTCGACTTTGATGCGACAAAAGTAACCTTTCCACCCCGCTTCCAGCCTACGGATTGACGGAAGATATGCATGGGCACGGATCCTATATTGCCGGGCCTTCAAGATGCATGATGATTGGTCCTCGACTGGCGGCGCCTAGAAGCAGACCAGTATCTTCTATTCACCGCAACCTTAGGTAGAGACAGGCCCTGCATGATACAGAACTACCCATATATGAGGCAGATCAACAATGGTGCCGCAGCGGATTTCGGGATATAACCCTCTGTATTTTTCAGGCATTGGGATTAGAGACATAAATAGAGAGCTTTTTTTTTTTTTTTTCGAATACCTGCGTAAGCTCATAAGCCCACGGGGTCGGACACGCCCCGAATGGAGCCCAATACATAAGCCGTGGAGACTGGAGACCGTAATCGGCCAATCGGCCGGGCGAACGACCGGGGAGGCTCGATTTCGACATCAGCGTGGAGCTTCGGAATTTACTATAAACAAATCATCTTGTTGGAGATGGATCCCCCTGCCACTTCCGAGCCCGCTCAAGGATATCGTCTTCCCCACCTCCGGGTTTCTCCTGTCTCCCTCAACACTCAGAATGTCGTATAGCGACCAAGTCACGAAATACCTGCGCAATGTGCAACTGCCGCAATCACAGAGCGAACGCTTCGCCCTCGCCTTGGGGGCCGCAGCCCTTCTCGGTAGCCCATTGCTCCTTCCAACCCTTTACCGCGATTATAAGAAATTCCTCTCCTATGGTCCGGGTGGTATCCCGAGCAACTTCGTGGGATGGGGGCTTGTGCGCCTCGTCTTCCAGCCCTTTTCACGTGAAATGCTGAGCACGAATATCTACGAGCAACGAGTGGCAGCAGCTGAGGGTCATGGGGAACGCGACGACGGATACTTGACTCTGGAGCCAAACCAGGTCCGCGATGTGGAGGATCGCCCAGTTGTGGGGGTTCACGTGGTACCCCAGCGACAGCTGTCGCAAGTGCCAGATGAAGCAGCAATGCACGTAAGTTGGAACGCTAGGTGATGCCGGCTATGTTCTCGATTGGCGCAAGAGCTGTTGTACACAAAGCCTGTGTTACATAAATTGACTTTTGTCATTCTCACAGAGATTCGTCGTGGCCTTCCGCGCCTTTGAGCACCGAAACAGCCACCTCGTGAAGTTCCAGCGCTCAGGGCAAGAGGCGCACGCAGATGGTCTTTTCCTTGCCGATCACATTACCCCCAATGACTTGGCGAAGCAGACAAAGGGTGAAATTGCCCATCTGCACTCCGGAAATGACCACTCTGCTCACATGACCCTTCATCCCGCCGATTGTGAGTTCCAACAATCGCATCATATTATCCCTGTCCTAAAATATGTACTGACTATCTTGCAGGTAAAAAGGTTATTGAGGCTGGCTGGGGCCAGCGCCATGGTTTTTCTGGGACTCCTGCCCTGAGTATTTTGAGCTTCGGCACCAAACCCAACATTCCGGCTGAATTCCTTCTTGTTTATGCACCCCGGGACGAAGCAGAGATTGAGACATTCATGCAGATCATGGCAGCCAGTGTTAAATTCATGACTGGGCGTGAGGATGTCCGCTTACATGTCTGATGGGCTTGTTGGTGTGTGGATTTTGGCCTTGGTGTTTACTTGTGATAGAAATATATAGAAATATACCTTCTGGTATCAATACCCCCCCCCTTTGGCAAGTTGTGGTTGGTCCCCTATTCATGCCCCCAAATTTGATCCATTGCTTTCACGCTGACTTATTAGTTTAAAATCAATTCAATAAATAAGCAGGCCATGGCAGAGAAGCCATTCACAATTCTATGGAGATGAATGGGTCCAAATGGCTGTTCTGATATTCTGATCAAGTAAGGGAGGGTATTATTAGTAGCAGACCTCAGACGGAAGGCTTCTTATTGAAAAAGATTCATTTCCCAGAACAAGATGACCGGCTGTTGAGATTTCTCTAGTTGCTGCACAAAGGTCGGCATATTCAAATATGGTTCATTTGACTAATACATCAGAGTACGATGAGCTTACTCAAGAGGCATAAATGGCATTACTTGAAATTTATCACACGCTACTAATTCTCCCACTCCTTATGTATACTTATTTTCTTTCTGATATTTACCGTTACATATGTAGCTAGCCCTTGTACTCCACGTTCTACCTTGGTGCCCGATACTAGGCAGGAGATAGATTCAGATAAGGTAGCAGCATATTCAATAAATCTGGGTTTGATCTGAAGGGGCATTTTTGACCAAAACACTAGGTACATAGGCTATAATTTGGAAGAAAGTTCACCCCACAGACAATTTTGCTTCACTACTACGTTCAAGCGAATGGGTAAATAAATATTGTCTGCAAGGGCTCCAGAGCACCGCACCAATGATCGCATCACATTCATCTGCTTCTCTCATGGTTGGTGACCATGAGATATACTCCTGAGTATCCTCAAAGAAATGAGGTCATTCCTACCCCTGGTTTGTCCCATGGCACGATTGAGGTCATTTTATCAGATTCTGTTTGGCTCCAGAGCACCAATGATGCTTTTCACATCAGTTATACCTTCTTGTTTTATGATTTCAAGCCACGAAATGTACTCCGGCGTATCCCAAAGATAATAGGTATTTGTTTCTTCGGGGATGCTCCATGTCGCTATTCGCGTTTGATATATTGTCTGAACAGCGTAGATCATCGCGATAGCAGTTCTGGATATAATCATACGCCGCTGCGTTTTTGTGGCCGTGGAAATGTTTTGATCTAGGACAGCACTGCGTTTCGACGATGCTGTCAGAAGTATTTGTTCAAGGACATGTAGGATAGCTCCCATTACTAATATAATATGTTAGTGAAGTCCCGATATTGTAGAGCTTGGTCTACCTAGGTAGGGATCCACTTACTCGTTCTTCGTTGAGCTTGGGAAGGAGGCCGTACTAGGAAGGCATACAATTGAGGACGGGTGACCATTACCCAGTGTTGTAAACAAGCCCGATGGTTTTCTGTTATATCTAGCGCCGCACCGAATCCCATAGCTCTCACAGTCGCAGGGTTACCGGGAGGTATGGCCGGCATAACACTCGGATCTTGCGCCGAACACAATTCAAGTCCATCAATATTTGCTGCGGCACGGAACCATGTCGATGCGGCTACGTCCCCCTTCTTCATTGCTAATGCCCAAGGATGCCAGCTACCAATCGGCCACCCTACCTGAGCCTGTGTATTGTATGTATTTCCAGTGGGGAAGAAATGTCCATAGGGTGCGAATCTCGCTGGGTGAATTGGATTAGCGGCCATGAAAGTAAAAAGAGCCACTCGGGCGGCGTTTTCAGAGTCTACAAGCCTATGCCAAATTGTCCCATCACGACTCAGATGCAATCGGGAAAGTCCCTCACTGATATTAATTCCCCAAAGATATAGCTGCGTAGCAACGGCGTGAGTAATCCAGTCACCCATTTCTAAAAGACATTCCGGGGTTACCATGTAGCCCAAATCTCCATTATTTGGAAGGCCGCCTGGAGTAACTTCTCCTAATACCCTAAGTGCCCACCTGATTACTATCGGACCGTTTGATGCCATCACTTCCGGTATATGCAACCTGCGTATGCCCGGGAGAGTCATGACATTCACGCCTATTGGCCTGCATAGGAATCTCTGTCTCATGTTAGTGACTATGTATGAAGCTAAATTGATTTGTTCTTGCTCCCACGCCACCATGAGGAAGCTCGAGGCGTTGTTATACCACCCTTCAACAGAAAACACACCAAGCCTTATCATTAATCGGAAGCATACAAAGCATTGTGACCCAACATGATAATGCCATGGTGTTATGGTGGTCAGCCCTGGGTTTTGATTATCTCCCTCATGAGTAACATGACCAGCAAAGCGGCTTCGAAATCTTCTAGTTACGGGAAGAGTTGCTAGGGAGATTGTGACAAATCTCATTGGCACTGCCCCAAAACTACCCAAGATATATGCGTGTGCAATGACATGCGTACAATCTATATCCCCATATGAGGCATTTCTGACAGATTCATCCCAGAAGACATATGGAAGGCGATTCATATCTATAGAGCGAGAGAGAGAAGACCTCGAATTAATTTGGTACAGATACCTTAGGTAGGTAGGGACTCAAAGATCGAAGTGAAGATTGAGGTTATATATTCCCATTATTGAACATCTATGTATCACGTCGTAGTTTGAATCCTCTTTCCATGGATCTAGTCCCTTTAAAACTGCCATGTAGAGCCGAAAAGGTGGATTATAATGCATATTAATAATAGTACTACAAGTAACTAACTCGTGCTCAAAAAGGGGCGACGACAATGGGATGTCTACGAAGGATCGCGGAACAAGAAAAAGTAGTTTTTGTTGTGTCAGTGTTATGAATGAAATTCCCAAGCAGCATGTTTGGATTGAAATTAGTGTTTTAGCTGTTACATTGCACCCTTCCGATTCAAAGGCTGCTGGCCATATTGTTTTTCAGTTGCTATCAGGGGCTATCATATGATCCATGCAAATTGGAACACTTGACTGTATCAGGAAACAACAAGGAAAGATGCAATACTTTGTTCTATGCATGATTCAATATATCGACATTGCAATGCGATACCGTCTATTCTTTGTAATCTTGGTTTAGAAGGGTAATATCACGACTAAAACTCAACCATAGGATTTCTGACCTTGATTTCAATTTGACAGAGCTTGAATAAGTTCAATAGCCGCTATCTTCGGTTATGACTGAATTGATAAACGTGAAAAAAATATTTTCTATCTATTAGTAGAGTTTCCATAAAAGTTTCAACTGTCATACATTTCGCTTGCTATATGTGCTTTATTACTGGAAAGGCTCATGTACACCATCAACAAGCCATCGAGGAGTTGCTCCATGAGAGTATCAGATAGGAGAACCAAAGCATCATAAAGAGACGCTCAGTATCAGGAGGCTAAGGACTATTATGCGACGAAGCAAGCACTTGAGAGCCATTAGTCTGGCATTAATCGCATACTCATTTAAATTCTGTCTTCTCCGAACCTGGAACGGCTGAATACCCACATGACCACTTTGACAATTGTTGATTGGTCATGGGATAGCCGCAAAGGCAGGTCAATCTCTTCATGTCCAGGCGAACCATTATGAAATGTACCTTACAGTATTCATGTGGGATTTTAGGCTAATGCAAAACACCTCATTGGCAACAGTGCCGTCCCAGAATTCCGGGACCACAGCAGGTTTTTATTTCGTACTAAAGCTTCTCCGATGCTCCAATAAGACGCGAAGCTCAAAAAGATCATGGCGCATGCAGTAGGGGCAATTCCGCCGCAGATATTTCCTCCAAATTACTTCCTCTTTAATGGCTTGCTGAGCCATTTCCATTAGTCCCTCTGACGTCAGTCTACGAAACCAGAGCTGAGCAGATAGGCTCGTGCATGGAGTGTGTGGCTACCTGCAGTATTTCAAACTCGCGTGCCGCGGCTGTTAATACAGTGAAGTCACCTGCAAAGCAGTGGAGTCGCTATGTGGAATGAGAGGACACGGACACGCGGCGAAGATGGGGCATCCAAGTTGGAAAAGGCATGGGAGAGAAAGAAAGGAAAGGAAAAATGACACAACATGCTCCTCTGTCTCAATACGACGAAAGATCAGCCACTTCAGTCAGGTTTCTGGTGGATATACGTGGTGGAGAGGACGGGCTTCATATATTACTGGGACGGGACCCGAGGGAATGGGCTGCGCTAGGTCGTTTTCGCATGATGTTGGAAGGGAGTCCCGTATATGTGGCACGGGTGGATTGGGTTAAAAGGCAAAAGCCAGGTGGGCCGCACTCCGAGGGATACTCATTTCCTTATTTGTGAAACGAGCCGGACTGCTGGGGCGTGACTGTGGGTTTCAAGAACAGATCCTCCTTCCCGTGTCCATCGCGTTCTCGGCGTGTTCCCTGTTGTCGGGACAAGGAGCATTGTGGCACCGCTTTCCTGGTCGAGGTTCGATCCCCAGTGAGCGAATGTCGGTTCCTTGAGTTGATTGCGAGCTGCGATCAGGGTTTCCGATGGGGAGACGCTAATGCATCGTGACCATTCTGGAGAATGCTAGCTCTTGTAAAACAAGTACAATGACCATCGGGATTCACGGACACGGAAAAGCTAGGCACGAATGATGCATCTCAGCTCTAGGCCTAGGCTGGCATCGCCTTCTGTAACCGTCAACTCTCGTGTCAACGTAAGCCGAAAAAATGCGGCGGTTCGAGCTCATGATCGTGCCGGATTGCATTCTGTAATCTTCCAGCCCACAATAACGGGCATAGCCGCTCCTTGACGAGTGGTTGAGGGGCAGCTTCCCGAGAACAGAACCATGGTATCGGGTTAAATGACAATGCTCATTCAACCGGTTCCCCCGGACGGGCTTAGCCCCGAGACCCCTACTGTGTTGCGGCATTGCGGCGTTGCGGCGCTGCGGCGCTACGGTCTCTTGGTTATTTCTGATCCTGGCAGGTGGTCTTTTTGCACCGAGGATGCATGAACCCACATCTGCGACAGGACGAATCTGGCCAAATTAAAGCGTGATGGTTGGCGGGAATCAATCCTTCGTATATATAGGGTCCAAATGATGACCATATGGCAAGATTGAGGGCTTTGCTCCAACCTCGGAGATCGGTCTTGTCACAAAAATCATCCATTACTCTTATAGTACCAACTATCCACCCAGGACACAACAACTTTAGGCGATGTCCAAACAAAGCATTCGTGGGATACGCGGGACATACCCTCGGCCCAGTGGATCTCAAGTCATCCAGAAGATATGGGGTTCTTGCGTCTCCTGTGGCCGCCATGGTCGCTTCTAGTGGAACCCTCCGATCCTTGAATGCGTGGCAGCTATCCTTGTCGGGAATATCTCCATAACCCCTATCAGGTAACTTTCACTCACATGCGGTAGACAGCTGGCTAGCATGCACGTCCAGGCCAGTTTGAAATTTTTCTTTCCAATTCAGCATCGCGGGTCCCCAGAGACAGGAATGGAAATATAGTGGGACATGTCTCGTGGAGAGCATCCACATGGTCTGTCCTCCTGAAAATTCTGGTAGGATATGTTTTCCGTCCATCGTCCGATAGAGGATGACGTGGGTAGAGGCAAGGCGAGGAAAAGAGAGATAATTTGGATATATCTACAAAAATCTTCGAGCGTAGTACCTATGCTGAGTCTTGCTAGAGAGAGAGAGTCGACAACACGGAGGCCTCAGTAAAAACCCCAGCGGACTATGGGTAGAAATGGGCACCAATCTACCCACTGCTACCCATAGCTAGTAATATAGGACAAGCGGTGAGTCCGAACAGCAAAGGAGATGAACTCATGTGTTTCAGCAAATCCAATTAAATCCCGAGGGTATGGTCTCCAACGAGGGTTCTGCTGATCTTGACCCGGTCGACCCCACTCAAATTAGAAGGCCGCAGAGGGGTTAGCCATTGTATAGCACTTCGTAAGCCGCAACTGAATAAGCCACCTGGCGCAGCAGTACCACTTGTGTATTGGCCACTGGACCATCATCCCCTTGGGGGGATGCGAGTGTGGAGAAACATGCTGGAAGTCTGCTACTGAAACATCAGGTGGACTGGGTTGTTTTTCTTTGCTCTTGATTCTGCTCCAAGTGACAGCTGGTCTTGGCGAGGTTCCAGTCCGGATCCCTGGAATCCGCCCTGCACGGCTTTCATACAGTAGTTTGGCCTGCGGTATGTCGTCAGAGCTGGTTTGAATCAAGATCTTCACAAGTACAAAATACTCGCCGGAGTTCCCCCGTTTTCAAGATCATGTCTCTCTCGATAATTTTCAGTAGGAATGTTTAATAAGTTAGTATCCCGTCGTTTCTTTGCCATGCCCTCCCGGCCCATGTGACCTGGAAGAAACTCGGCTGAGAGCCTTTCTTCCCACTCATGTGCGCCTACTGTAATTACCATAGCGTGACTCCGGTCTCCGTTACGTCTTGATAGTCAAGAGACTTTCTCTCGAGGACTTTGTTGAAGTTGAAGAAGGCCGTAGCATCAATCCTAACCAATTGAGCAAGACGTACCAATAAACATATCCCCCCAGCTAGACGTCATGCAAACCCTATAGAATGGGCTATAAAAAGAAATCGGTATAGAATATGACAGGGTTGCAAGATGTTCAGCTGGATCGCCTAGGCTGGGACTTGTTTGATCCACTTTGTCGGGCGCTTTGGACCCTCAAGGCAAAGGGCTCCTCCGCGTGCACCATTAGCTGGCAACACTGCCGCTGAGGAATCATAAGGTTTGCTAGTCTAGCCTTTAAACAGAAGAAATATTCTTCTTGGTCCTTGGTTCTCTCTGCGGCGTCGCTGTTTTTGGGGAACTATCCCTCGGATCCTGGACCGACCCACATTTCCTATTCCTTGCCCTGGTATTTTGATGCGGGTCCCAGCTTGTCGGGAAAGGGTGTTCACGTTAGCAGAACTCCCCATGGTCAAGAGTTGATTAAGGCTAGCCGGAAGCGAGTTATTTGGCTTTGATTTTCAAGGAGCATCGAGTGGATTCATGGGGTAGACAAACAGGGTAAATTGAATTTGTTGACGGTGCTTGGTCGAAGCCCCCATTCGCAATCAATACGGATCCTTTAGGGAACGAAGAAGGTTCCTCCATCTTGCCAAATCTAGCACATCGCAGGAAGAGGCTTTCTCCCCCAAGCAGGCGCTTGTCATATAAATGTGCATAATTCGACAATCACTCGTGCATCATTTGCGTGTTTGCCTCGTGCGAGTTTGAGGTGCCCTAATAGAGGCCTCGACAGGCGCCCAGAGGCGTGAAATCACCCAGTCCGGTGCAGTCATTGCCGCCGATATCGTTCACCCGTACCCGTCCTCATCCATGAAAATTGGGGTACTGGGATTTGTGCCTTCCCCTCCGGTGCTATACCCTGATACCACCCCTTAGCCCGGATAATTCAACCCCGCCTCCAGCACATTTTTGTCACAACGCTTCTCGTATGCCAAAAAAACCCTGGGGAACGATTGCCATCCCTCTTCTGCCTTTGGACCAAGACGCCCTCCCAAGACTGAAACACAATTAAAATGACGTATAGATCCACCAGCTCTGTTGTTTGTCGTCGCTTCTGGAGATCAAGAGAATGCTAACAGTTGTTCTGGGACTTCAAAGAAGCCCGGATTCGCAGACAATAGAGTTGGATAGTGAGTTTCTTGAGACTATAACTGTCCAAGGTCGTGAGTATCAAAGGTTCTCGATCGATAATCACGTTTACTTTGGACCGATTGACGACGTAAGGCGAAACAGAGATGAAGCATCGTCCAATTTGGTACTAAAGAGTGGCAGGAGGAAGCACAACGTCTTGATACTCAGCAGCGAATTCTTCAGGCCCTTTTCGATGACCGTCTGATATTCCCCCCAGTTCGTCGGCTGCGAAGAGTCTTGGATTGTGGACACGGTGCTGCTTCTTGGGCCGTGGAAGTGGCTGAACAGTACCCCGAGTGCGAGGTAAATGTCCTTAGCAGGACTTGCATATGAAGATTTGACGCTCATAAGTGACAGGTCATTGGTGTAGATATTGCCCCACACATGAGCCCAGACGATGTGCCTGAGAATTTGTGGCTTCAGGTGAGTGGTACATCTTTTGATTCTCCCCAAATGTGACGATGTGATGAGTCCTATCCACCCTGGACTTCCATCCCACAATACCCATCATTGCACCTCTAGGATTCTATCAGATTTTGATGCAAAGAACACATGCACAGAGATAGTCTCTGTGGAATGCAAAGTCAAATGCAAATTTGCCAAAGGAAAGACGGTCGCTAACAACCCTAAACACAGGTTGACAACCTGAATCGAGATTTCACTTTCCCATCGAATCATTTTGACCTCGTCCACTCTCGACTCCTTGCGACCGGCATTAACAGATCTCGATGGCCATCTTATATCCGCGACATCGTCAGGTGCGAGATAACCCAAGTAGCGTCGAGCCTTCTCCCGGCCCAGTATGCGCCCTGATTTCAACAGCACCATACTGATGTGAGAGTTTTTTTTTTTCTCTTGAAGGGTATTGAAGCCTGGAGGATGGGTACAGATCATCGAGATATACTTCAACGTCCAATCCGACAACGGCTCGATTACCGATAGACACGCCCTAAGACGGTGGAGCACACAATACTTGCGTGCCCTCGAGGACAAGAAAGATCTTCGGATAGGTTCAAGATTGCGCGGCTTATTTACTGGTGCAGGACTGGAGGATGTCGATTCGAAGATGATCCCTCTTCCTCTATCAGCATGGCCCACAGGTGGGTTTTTGGGCATGCAGCTTCTTGACCAGATGCTAAGACACGTTGTAGATGTTAAGGCGCGAACAATTGGGCAATCAAACAGTGAAAACATACACCAGATTCTGCGTTCTCTGGCGCTTTACCCCCTGACACAAAGGTTGCACATGTCGAAGGAAGCGTTTGATTCATTGGTAGAGCAAGCGCAGCGGGAAGCGAATGATGTTACACTCAAAGCATATTTCCCATTGTGAGTTCCGGTCAAGAAGTGTCTCGTTGGTTTTATCAGATATCTGACAAGATGATCCGTCGAGGGGACGTTCTGAACGGGTCTAGCCAGCAAGGCATTCCGTCAGGATATCCCAGGGCGGAATGATAATATAGATATGTTTGCATTGGACGCAAACCAGCATAAAGATCTTGTCAAAAAACCCAGTCGCGAAGTATTTGGCCAAAATAGTGGAATTTCTTTTGCGCATTGCTTTCGGTTTCAGCCTCATAAACGGAGAGCATCTCGATTCTCGACAGTTCACTCTCAGCCCAGGGAGTATGTCTTATAAAATTTGACTTCTTTTTGAATATTCAAGAGACAGATAAAGATGTTGATTTAGTTGATGACGGCCAGTCAAACAAATTTCTTGACCACTTGTTCGTTTTTCCGGGTCCATCAATTAGTACGAACAGTTCAAGCCAATTGCGCGACGGCCCCTAGTGGAGAAGGGGTACAAAGAACTCAGATGTACCTGCCGCATGGTCGCACAACAGAAAACCATTGGAAAGCTTCACTGATAAGTTCCTAGCTGTAGATAAGGTCAGCATGACTGGCGAAGACTTCGATCAATCACCGAGTTAGCTACCCGCCCGGGCATCATCTGTGTCGGATGTCCCAACTAGGGCTTTGTGCTTACCAGTCATCGACCCAAGTCCACTATGACGAGCATTGTCGGCACAACAAGCCGCTGTATCCCAATATCGAGATCTGATCCGCTTGATGAGAGTCGTCTGGCAGATCATGTCAAGAGACTCCTGAGTGGATGAGAGAATTATGATGGCTTGTCCACCGCGTAATGCTCAATGTGGGTGCAAGCTCTGGGTCTGAGGCGGGCTTAAGGAGGAGCCTCCACCATGCGGTCTGGATAGCATCATCGATCAAGAGGCCCCTGCACAAGTCCTAGACGGCTCCGAAGATAAACGGGGATACGGAAAAGAACAGAGAGCGCGACGCGGAGAAAAGAGGGGGACAAATTGGATCCAAAGAGCCGGGAGGGACGGGAGACGTTGAGTCCTGCGCATCGAACGTCGCCTTCCGGTTGACAATAGGCCCAGTCCACCCCCCTTCAGCAACTAGCCAGTGATTGCTTTCGTGGAAGAAAGCGCGCCCCCTGTGGAAGACTGCACA
This sequence comes from Mycosphaerella populi pn0402, assembly GCA_002153405.1. Lineage (NCBI taxonomy): Eukaryota > Fungi > Ascomycota > Dothideomycetes > Mycosphaerellales > Mycosphaerellaceae > Mycosphaerella > Mycosphaerella populi. The sequence continues at coordinate 76,139 of KZ119273.1, forward strand.
AAGCCGCAGTTCACCATGGTCTTTGAAATCTCCACGCCGTCCCCGTTATCTCCAAACTAAACATGCCAGATAGGCGATCCCACAGTGCCTACTACGGAGATGAGCTCTGTGCCCTGGATCAATACCGATCATATCTACAGAATGGGACCCTTGATAGAAAGTTTGCTACATGTTATACATTATCCAGGTTATCTGCATCAGCTCCCAACCCGGTCTCTGCCCAAGGAAACAACTCATCAACTCAGCAGAAGCGAGACCGGAATGCAAAGGGCAAAGGCATGAACTAGGGCCGCCCCTGATTTGACCGTTGGCGCACTCCATTAGGAAACGCTATTCCGGCCCACTGTGCCGGGCCGTCTCGTCCTATTAACGGCCTCCCACCCGCCCCGACAACCTGCTTGACGGCGCGTTGGGAAACATGGCTCCATCTTTTATTTGCAACCCGCTCCCGAGATCACAATGCATGAAACTTACAAGTGACTGCAATCTCCATGTGCACAGATGCAGTTAGTTATGAGCTTGCGGGTCAAAGCCTGATCTCAGATGAAGATCTCGCCAGATCCTTTGGGGCCACGATGGGTCGAGACCTATGGAGGGTGGAGCATCTATCCCTGTAGATGCCGAAAGTACGAAGTGGTTGCATATGTACACTTGTTCCGCGTATGTTCATCTCTGCCGATTGGCAAATACATGCCCAATCTTGCGACGTTCGATAAGCACATGGATTTAATGCGGAGTATCAGACCCAAGCCATGCAACCCTTCCTAACTCAGCTGGGAGATGGCCTTGATCATGTGATGGGACAGTAATTCCATGTCCTGGGCCCAGCAAGTATAGAGAAAGAAAAAAAAATAATCTTTTAACAAATATAATAGACGAAGCAATTTTGACGCTTAATTTCCGATGCCTGTTTCATTGACTATAGCACGCCAGGGTGGAATTCAAGAATCAAAGCGGAATAATTTGACGTAACATATATCGACACCTCAATTACCAGGCAACAGGACTTCCTGATAAGGAAAAGCGGGGAGAAAAAAAAAAGTCGGCGCGGAATCCAAAGCTCCAGCCTCAAGCTATTCCTCGTCAAAACCACAACAATCTTCGCCATGCCTTCCACATACAAGAAGGACAAGCCATGGGACACGGACGACATCGACAAGTGGAAGGTAATTGACATTCCCCTCCACCAAAGCTCACCCATTTCCCTCGCTAATAGCATAACCTACTCAACAGATTGAAGATTTCAAGCCCGAACACAATGTCGCCGGAAACTTCGTTGAAGAGTCTTCTTTCATGACTCTATTCCCCAAGTACCGTGAAGTCTACCTAAAGGAAGCATGGCCGGCCATTACAAAAGCGCTCGAGAAAATGGGCATCGCCTGCACCCTGGATTTGGTGGAAGGTAGCATGACGGTGAAGACCACGCGAAAGACCTTCGACCCAGCCGCCATCCTGAAAGCCCGCGACCTCATCAAACTCCTCGCCCGCAGTGTCCCCGTGACACAAGCGATCAAGATCCTGCAGGACGACGTCGCCTGCGACATCATCAAAATCCGCAACCAAGTGGCTAACAAAGAGCGATTTGTGAAGCGCCGCCAGCGTATCCTAGGACCGAACGGATCGACCCTTAAGGCCTTGGAGCTACTCACAAGCACATACATTCTAGTGCAGGGTAACACAGTTGCAGCAATGGGCCCGTTCAAGGGATTGAAGGAGGTGCGTCGGATCGTCGACGACTGCATGGCCAATATCCACCCCATCTACCACATCAAGGAGCTTATGATCAAGCGCGAGTTGGCCAAGGACCCGACGCTCGCGGAAGAGTCGTGGGACCGTTTCCTGCCCAACTTCAAGAAGAGAACTCTGTCCAAGCGACGTGTTCCACACCAAGTCACCGACAAGTCCAAGAAGGTGTACACGCCCTTCCCGCCTGCGCCGCAGAAGAGCAAGGTCGACCTCCAGATTGAGTCTGGCGAATATTTCCTTTCCAAGGAGGCTAAGGACCGTGCTAAGAAGGAAGAGGTTATGGAGCGCCAGCGCGTGAAGCGTGAGGAGAAGATGCGCGAGCGCGAGAAGGACTTCATTGCGCCTGAAGAGTCTACTGGTGTAGATGCGGAGAAAAAGAAGAAGAAGGAGAAGAAGGAGAAAAAAGAGAAGCGCAAGCGCGAGGCAGAGGTCGACGGAGATGCGGATGCTGCGGAGCGGAAAGAGAAGAAGAAAAAGAGGAAGAGCAAGTCCAAGGATGCCAGCTCCGACGAGGAATAAAATAGCTTGGTTTTAGTCTGAAGATTCGGATGACGGCGCTTAGGGCAGCATGGATCTGGCGTTTATGATCGTTTCATCTTCTCCCTGTTTACAAGGATTGTTTACTGTAAAATGACCCCAATACCATCTTTGACTTGTGACTATCATTATCATTGCGATACAAAATTTCAGTATTAACAAATCATGGCTAGAGCAGCCCCAGTAGTTCCTCCCATCTTCCTCGTGTCCCGTAATGAATTCATCGCGCTTGAGAAATATCACTGATCAGAGTGGAGATGTTGATCGAGTCGAAAAAAAAAATTAGCCTAAAGTCAAAATCAAAGAGGAAAAGAATGCGGGCACCCAAATAGGGCATTCTAAGGCAGCTGAACGAATAGACAGCGACGGTAGTCGATATGACAATCTACTCGTGTGGAGCATCAGACTTGTGTTCATCCTGCGCAACAGTCGGTTTAGCCTTGTCGGTTAGGCCCATCTCATGAGCAAAGGTGTCGTGGGGCCGCCACTTTGCACTAGTCATTGGAGTAGTTTCTTCAAGCATCTTGTCCACCTGCTCCAAAGTCAAATTCTTGGTCTCGGGAATGACCAGGAAAGCAAAAGAAAATCCCATGAGAAGTGCCCCAAACCAGACGAAGAACACCTTAGCGCGTAGATTGCCCTTATCATTGTCCACGATGTATGGAGTGATCACTGCAATAACACAGTTCCAGAGCCAATTCGAGGAAGTCGCAAGGCCAACACCTTTGGCACGAATCGTGAGGGGGAAGATTTCACCGATTACAACCCACGCAGCAGGGCCCCAGGTCATAGCAAAGGACGCGATGTAGAAACAGGTAAACACGATGAGGCAGATACTCCTTCAAGTCGTTAGCACGTGTCTCATCAAGCAAGTGTTAGAAAATTTACGCAGCGTGGCTTCCCTCTTTGGTAGTACCCACAACTGCGACGATGAGTTCGCAGACAGCCATGCTGGCAGCTCCCCAAAGAAGCAGCTTCCGTCGACCCAGCTTCTCAATCATGAAAAAGGAAGCCGGGGTAGTAACCACATTAACAACATTCATGATTGTCGAAATCAAGAAAGGGTTCTTGATACCTACTTGCTGGAAGAAAGTGGTACCGTAATAAACTTGAAGGTAATTAGCAATAAGAGCAACTCAGAAAGATAATACATCTAGCTTACAGATGAAGTTTATCCCGGTCCACTGCTGGAACATTTGCAAAAAGACGCCGATAAGCACTCGACGAAGGTTTCCGCCGGGTGACATTCCACCCTTGAAACAATCAAACCAGGAGCTGCTGGAAATCTGCTTCTCGTACTCGTAATTTGCCTTTATCTCAGCAAGTTCGGCCTGGATACCTGGATCAGAGCAGGGGCGTCCCCGAACACGCTCCAGGGAGTGGGCCGCATCTTCAATACGTCCACATTGAACATAGTAGCGAGGAGACTCCGGCAAGAGGAAGAGACCGCCGGCAAGGATTGCAGCCCAGATAAACTGAATACCAATTGGGATTCGATATGAGGAGCGAGTTTTAAGGTCTTTGCAGCCTTGGTCAACTCCTGAAGAGACTAACAAGCCAATGGTGACGGCCCACTGATAGGAAGAAACCAGGGCGCCACGATATCGACGCGGGGCAATCTCAGAGACATAGAGAATTACCGTCGTAGAGACACCTCCTGTTCCCAGGCCCGCGAGAAAGCGGCCGGCAACTAGTCCACCGACGTTTACAGTAGCGACCTGCACAGCAACTCCAACAGCGAACATCAAGCACGAGACCATGATTGATAGACGGCGACCAATACGTTCCGCAAAGGCGCCTCCGAATAGGGCCCCGAAGAACGTACCGGCAGACATTATTGAGGTGATGAGGGACTTGCGAGAACTGGAGAGGATAAACCCTGATGGATCGACTGACTTAGGGACAGCATGGCCAAAATGTTCCTTTACGTAGTTCATGCCCAGTACCCCAGAGATGTAGCCAGTGTCATAACCGTAGAGGATTCCTGCGTCATGTCAGATACTGAGAAAAGAGAAGATTGAGTTCGCAATAGCTCTCACCTCCGAAGCAGGCAAAGGCACATATCAAGTAAGCACGCCAGGTCATGCGGGCCTCGACGAGGCTCAAGTCCTCAGTACCGACAAGATACTGCGTGTTAGACATGATCAAGTTGGTGGGATAAGACGTTGTGAAACGGGTTCAGGATGGAGGGAGAGTGAAAAGAAAGGAAAGAAGCAACTGGGAAGAAAGTGGATATGGGTTGTGTGAGACACTCGAGTTGACAGATGGAGAAACACCGTACAAATGTAAAGTGAGAGTTGAGGAATTTTCAAGTTTGAGGAAAGCGCTGCCAGGCACTTTGTTCGCAGGCAACGGGGACATTTGCTACCAAAAGCACAGAGCCTCGAAAGAACTCGTATGTACTTTGCTGTAGATGGCGATCAATTTATACGTACCTCGGATCGATGTTTGATGGTTTGCTTTCAAGTAGACGATCCATGCTCCAGTTGAGTATCTGCCATCTCTCCTATCCTAACTGCGCAATAAGGCAATCATGGCCAAGGGCAGAACACCGGTGAAGGGCTAATTTTAATAGATATTCCCAGAGTTGAATCTAAGTAAGCAGGTATACTTTGCTTTAAAGGATATATAGCTACGATGTTTCACAATGCAAATCAAGGTTCATAGGAGAAATTCTGTGGGACATTACGCTCCAAGATTTTAAAAGGCCGCATGCATGGACTTTTCCCCCGTGTGTTCTCTAACTAATGAGGGGGATTGGAGTAACCTATCATTTGATCGAGCAGCAACCTTTTTGGTTGCAGGGAAACCATCAGGCGAAGCAGAACATGTTGTACCCGTAAACTTTTGAGTAGCACGTACTAAGAAGGACCTGGGGATAGGTCTGGAACCCTTTTTTGTTCTCGTAAAATGCGAGATATACCCGTGCAATACAGCACTCAAAAAAGACAGCAGCGTAGACAAAATCTATATTACATGAAGGCCTCCTCATTTCTTCGTGGGGATCTTGCCTACTTTTGGTTGCTACAGGCATAAGAGGAAATAAAGAGGAATTTTGATCACATAACTAGGAATTAGGCTTTTATTGTGAATGAACTGTAACCGTGTCTTGTAATTGTTGTCAATCAGAGAGAACTCGCAATCTTGTTAGCTCCAACCATAGAAGTCAACATACCAAGAGCAGAACACGGCGATCACAGGCGTGTATCGACCAAGTTTTATGGCCACATTCAAGAAAGTTCTTGGGCACTTACTTCTTCGGGAGTGGGCTCTGATCTCTGGGCTGTGGACTTCTGGACTCTGGGTCTGGAAATCTGAGCTCTGGACTACTGGGCTACGTGGTAATAGACTCAATATCGAACCGCATATGCAAGGAGATGTCAAAACCAGAAAGGTTCGAATCTGATAAGGCAGCTTCTTCGGTCAGATAGCAAGCTATACGCGCAATACGGCGCGTGCCACGGGGGAATCCACCTATAACTAGATATCCTATAATGCGCCCGATGCGTGTTCCAAGAAGTTCTTCATAAATCTGCGTGCCGTGTTCCGCTATTCGCGGCTCGCTCGTCGACACATTTTCGTCGTTGTACAGATATTCCGTGATATAATGATGAGTCTGGCTATTCAATATAAAGTTTACGAACGCATACCTGAGACTATCAAGTGAGCCATACTCTTCAGTGAAGAGCGCTATAGCGATATCAGAAGCACGGGGAAATACTTGGTGTTCACGGTATATATTTTGCATGGAAATCCCGCCAGGGAACACTCCTCCCTCCCACGCATCTCTGAGCCAATCCACTGCTCCAATATCCACTTCTAAAGTATCAACCCCGTGCAGACGCCTTTTTTCTCCTTCGATTCCGACACTCCAGGTGACGAAGTCGCGCGCCGATGGAGGATCTACTCCCTCTGGTAACTGCCAGTGAGTGGGATCATTTAAATACCTGTCTTGCGAAATGTCCGTCCCGTCATCTCTGAGAGCAAATATTCCGTGCCCCAGGCGCCTGATCGTGGCAACGGTCAGATTACAGCGGGGTATATGACAATCGGGCTCATTGGGGTTATCAATCCAGCGAGATATTTGGGCGCCTATCTGTCGCAGCTCATCTCGCTCAAGTGCAGAAGCATCTGGCGACTCGGTCTTATAAGCAAGTTGTTCCGTAGTACGTATGGCAGCAGGAACTTCGGCACTTGTAGGCGATGGGGCCGGGGGTCGTATTTCCAGCAAATCATCCATCTCGTCGCGTTGCGCGTGCGGCAGATGTGAGCCTTGGGTTTCTTGTTCATATCCAATATTTTGAGGCTGTCTTCGTAGCCACTGAAGGATTTGGCCTGGCGACTGCGGGGCCATGGGCATGGGCTGTGTAATCACTAGCTCCGTTGATTTGGCTCTAGCAGGCAATGAAAACCTTTTGGGTGCTCGTTCAGATTGAGTTTCATCAACGGCGGGACGTTTGTCACCAGCTTGCAGACGTAGGGGCACTGGACGTAATATCGGATTTTCTCTGGACTCCGGAGAAGGTATGAACGGCCAGAACGGTAGACGTATGTATGGCAAGTCTCCAGCCATCGAACTTGGGACCCGGGAATTTCTCCATTGCGGTGTTTTGGGCCTAGAAGGCGGAGGCTCGTTACTCTGAGCATCCCCAGAAGAGCCCAAATGCTCAGAATGCGTAGAAGGTCCCTGGGGCCCAGGAGGACCACGAGGTCCCGGAGAGCCCTGATCTCCTTCATCTCCTAGATCTCCCTGATCACCCCGGTCACCAGGATCGCCACGCGGACCGGGATCACCAGGTGGACCACGATCACCCCGATCACCCAGTTTACCCTGTGGACCAGGTGGCCCCCTTTTACCCTCATCGCCCCGCGGACCGCGCTTCCCAGGAGGCCCAGGCTGACCAGGCTCACCATCGTCACCAACAGGACCAGAACGGCCCTGCCGGCCAGGGGGACCAGGGGGACCAGGAGGCCCAGGAGGCCCTGGAGGCCCTGGAGGCCCTGGAGGCCCTGGAGGCCCTGGGGGTGGAGTGGGACACCGATGCCAAAATAGAGACGACCTACGCCGTCCAGGCTGTTGAGTCTGTGCTTCGTGTCCTGTATTCTCGGTCTCGGTTTGCTTTTCATCATTCCTGTTGTTATTCCTTTCCCTATTTTTCCATACCCTAAATCGATGCCTTCGTTCTGCACTCGGATTGCTGCTAGAATTTCCGCCAGAACTGCGCCTGCCGAGGCGAAGGCTTTCTCTTAGACGGTCTATCGTGGATGACATCCTAAGGGACTATGATAGAAAGACAATTGTGTACGCTGTAGGCTAAGTTCTACGGCTTGCATGCTCCAAGTTGACGTGGTAGACGCAGCGATATAGAGCGCCGTCCTAGAATTTATACGTTCAATAGTGGCAAAGCCACCTTTAGTGTAGTTACCTAGGTAAAAGGCGAGGGTCTCTGAATGCAAAACTAACCTTGAACTTGATCTTGTTATAGGTCGAGAATGATAATGAGGATCTGTCCTTATGATTATCACATTTAGGAATGTTCCATTCACAGCTAGTTTCGGATCAATGTCAGACAATGGAGTTCATGTATCAATGGCCAATAATTCGTGTATAGGGTTTCAACATTGTAACATAAAACATGATATATCAAACATCCCCCGAGGATGAAGAACTGCTGTCTTGCAAGCGACGCATCTTATCCTCTAAGAACTTCTCTTGCTCTACTTGACTTTTCTTCAAGTCGACACCGAAGAATAAGATTCCAAAGCTGACAATACTTAGTGCGAATAAAAAGTAGAATGGCGACGACTGATTGTGAGTTGGGCTTGCGTCAATGATAGCGCTTGAAACAATTGGACCGATGAACGAAGACGTCTTTCCGATGATGCTGAACAGGCTGAAGAACAGGAACTCGTGGCCACGTGGAGTGACTTCTGAGATCATGATCTGTGAGTAGCTGTACCACGGGCAGATAAAGAACCCGTAGAAAGCTTGGTACACCCAAACCTCCCACGAGTTGTGGAAACCAAACTTTTCAGTCCAGTTTCCAATCATTCCCCAGCCATCAAGCAGGATAATGCAAAATGCAATGGTATTGAACATGAATTTTGTCCCAAGCTTGAGGCGCTGCTGAGTCCACCAAAATACATAGATCCCCAAAGCCTGTTGGAATTATTATTAGTATATTCAACCAACCTGGAGAGTTTAATAATTTGCCCAACTCACTTGTGCTGCTATACCCACTATTAGCAGATATGTTAATTGCAAAGTATTATATGCCACAATGCTATTTTGCAGAGTTGAAACCACAGTCACGGTGGTGTTCAAAGAATCACCTAGTAAAAAGTAACCTATGTACCAGTCAGTATCGCGCCGCCCGCCGCCCCCAGGCTTAGAGATGCTCGAACCCACCAATCAGGTAGAGTAAACTTTGCTTGAGATGCCAGATTTGTCGCAAAGCATGCCAAAGCTGCCATAACCCTGCGACAAGAATTGATCGATTTCCTGTGTCTTGGCCGGGTCGACGTCTCTCAAGAAAAAACCAGGGCATGGCAACGAGCAACCACACACCAGAGACAAAAGCAATCAACACACTAAGTCCCCAATTGTTATTTGCTTCACTGGCATTAACGTCCAGCCCAAACATGATGCCAACAATTATGGCCAAGATAAAGACCTCCGCCACAGATTGAACATAGAAAGCGACATTGGATAAGCGGCTTCTCATGAGAGTGTCGGCATAATCATACTCGTCCTTGGTGATGGTCCCGGCCACATAAGCGTCGGCCTTCTCTTTCATCTCAGCTGTATTGCGCGCGAGGCCTGGGAATGCAGCTGTCCAGAATGTCAAAGTGGTCTGGTAGGCAATGAGGCCGACCATGTAGAGTGCGACTCCAGCATGCCATTTGTCCGAAGTATGAACGCCCAACCAGCTAAAACCGATACCCCAGGCGACAATAGAGAGGAATATGAGGATATTGGGTCGCCAGAAGCCAAAGTCTGCGAAACTTCCGATAATGAGGAAGACGGCGACTTGGATAGCGAATGAGATGCCGTTGGATAGCAGTACGATACTTTCTATCGTGCGCGCTGCGCCCATAAAAACCAGCAGGCCACTGGCGGGCGCGGCTTGGTAGAGGAGGTTCTGGAATGCCGTAGGAGCGAAGTCTATGCAAAGAATGCTATGTTAGCGGTTCCATTCGTTTTATCCCAGATCTATAGCGGCACCATCGGTCTGAGCACTCACTAAATAGAGACAGTCCGTTGTTTCCGATATAATAGCTAGAAGGGAAATAGTTTTAGTCTCCTTCCCAGGTCTGTTGTCTCAAAGCTCTCCAACAGGAACGCACGCATAATATGCCCAGATCTCCATCCGGGTCGTGCGGTACTTCTCGTCAAACTGGTCTGGGGCGATATTCTCCGACTTCTGATCTCCCTGAGGCTGGACCGCTGGGTCCACCTCGACGGCGGACAGCTCGCTATCCTTATTCATTGCTGCGTCAAGTCATGTAAAGCTCCGCAGAGAGCGTAGAGAGTGAGGAAGAAATCCAATCCAAGACGGGCCAGGATCCCAACCATTTAAATCTCTCGAGCCGTGCACCCCCGCGTGCGAGAAACCATGGACCAAGAGCAAAACCAGTTGCAATGGAGTGACCGCGCCGATCGCGCAACCCAGTCTTGGATGACTCCACCCGGTGACTCTGGATAGGCCTAGCGATTGCTTAGCGACTGAGCGGCCCCAGATCCACTGTCGTTACTCCTATCACAGCCACTCGTGCGCCCGTCTTCGGTATCAATGCGACCTTGATGATTGGCTAGATAAGCCCCTTTACTGAGAGCACGTAAGCCCTTATCCTGGGCGCACTTCGCGCCTGCGCATATTTCGGCTCTTTTCCCTGAAATCAGAAGTTGTCAGCGCTGCTTGGCACCAAGAACCGCCACAAGAGCGATTTCGAGCAACATCGTGGAAGGGGTTTCCATGATAAGATCCGAGGTCAATTCCTTATCGTAACCTAATTTGAGGATCTTGAAGCTCTCGGGCTCTCCAAATCTAGTCAAGTATCTTACTACAGCAGTTTCTATTCAACTCTTTCGTTCGTACAGACCAACCCACGGATCCCCAACCACGGATCGTCAAACTGTGTTGTGGTAGCCATACCACCCCCGCATTATAATGGCTAAATAAGAGTCGCTCACGATTTTGGGCACAGATTGGTCCATTATGCATTGCTGGTTAAATCTTTACATGCACTATGGCGGCGTCTCCTTGAGCAGCCCGCAGCTAGTGGCAAATCACTTCGATATGTCGGGGATGAGTTTTGACAATACTTAAATAATCTCAAAACGTGTAGTATGTAGTTACTTGCACCGGTGCAATGCGGCACTGTTGTCAACCAGCAGAAGTTCAGCGCTGATCTTGATGAGTGCGACTTGAATAGCGGCGCTTCTAGCTGATATCGTGACGCATCATTTTTCATCCAATACTTAGTACTCGAGACGAATAGCCCCGAGCTTTTTCGGGGCAATCAATAATCCCCGGGATTTATATTAATTGTATATTAATTGAAACTGGTCTAGTTGGGAAATAACTAGCAAGCCAAAAGCTGAGGGTGGATTGTACGTACATCAACGCGGTCGCTACTGACCGGCACTTATTACCATCTGTGAGGGTTTGGCACCAATTGGCAGATCGTCAGCTCGATCAATTAATTATATTGCGTCAGACCTTCATTAGTTTGGGTCTTTCGCTACCTGTTCCACTTGTGAACAAGATGAGGGGCTCAAATTATAAATCTCAGTTCATTCTAGATGGACCCAGTGGCACCTCTTCGAACCCCCATGGTGGTTCAGGCTCTTCTAAAAGACACTCAGCCACTTAATCCTTGGCTGATTTTCGGGTCCTTGGCATTGTTTATTTCAACTCTGTGTGTCGATTCATAGTTCAAAATCAAAGCAATGTCGGAAAGAAATCCAAGACGACCCAGGGCAGAGTTAGGTCATACCATCCTTTTTGCCAATCATAAAAGACTGTCTGGCTTACTACTAGTTTCATCAGTCGAGTCCTGCGTTCAGGAATGATGTCCCAGTCTCTCCCACCTCAGGACCTGCTGGATTTGCGGATGATGAAGCCCTCACCCCTACGAGAAGAGTTCAAACTGCAGAGTAATTCAATACAGAGACACAACATCGTAGTTTTGCAGCTCCTAGACGTAGTGCTAGTGGGTTCAGGTCCAGTGTAGCTCGTCGGACTACTCTAGGGATGGGTCTTGTACATTTGCATATCAAACCGGTGCAGTTTTCAACCCGAGTCGAGACTTCGGTCCTCATCCGCCGACACTCCTGGCTTTGGGGCATGACAGTGATTTGTTCCGCAATTTGTTCCTCAACCATTACTGGTTTTACGGTCCGTGGGTGAGCGCAGTTGGCGGTGCTTTCATGAGTGGGTTCCTCTACGACTTTTTCATCTTCACTAGAGGAGAATCACCTGTGAATTATCCACTTGAGCGAACCCAGCTATCATTGACAAAGAGCCGCATGAAGTGGCAGCGCCGGCTTCATCTCGACAAGAAAAAGGACCGACCAGGTGCTATCCATGTCTAGGAAAAGAGGAAAAGTTGTGGTCGAAGTAGTCATTGAATCCAATTGGTCTTGGATGATGATTGGAGATATTTTCATGGCATCGCTGGGACGCCTTTTCAGTTTGTTAATATTTGGTCTTGGGATTCATTGTGATTTGTATCCATCTTGTACTGTCGAGCAATCTCTTCAGCAACCATCCAGTTTCCAACCCGTGGACAGGTTTTGGTACTTTCAGATTTCGCAATTACTGTATAGTTCGTAAATATATAGGAGAATCTCCTACCACCATAAAAATTTCACTATGATACCGGAAAACCGTACCTTTGCTCTCGCCAACTCGCGAAGGACACAACGAGTCACTGATCATCTTCCGTGGGGGCCAAATTACCGGTCGGGAGACGAAAATCCATTTGCTTCATCTCTTCCAGACAGCCCTGGGAAAGACCCGAGTGAATAGTGACATATAAGGAGGAATAAGCTCCATGCCCCGGAAAGGAACACGCAGGTGCCATACAGGTTGCAAAACATGCAAGTAAGTACCATTGGGGAGCAGGGAGCAAGTGGATGATGTTGGGACATGTCAAACAGCTAACGCTGGGGTCAGAATCCGCAGGATCAAGTGCGATGAAACCCAGCCTCGTTGCAAAAGATGTACATCCACTGGCAGGACATGCGACGGCTATGAAGACTGGCGCTCCAAGTCTCTGCAAAGCTATCGGCCCTCCCTGATGCCGTGGGCTGGCCAGGCTGAATTGCGGACCTTGGATTTCTACCGACGTGTCGTCGCCCCGACCCTGGCTGGACCCTGTCCTTCCTTTTGGACTGACTTCGTTGTGCAAGTTGCCCATCGTGAAGCAGTCGTCAGACACGCGGCGCTGGCTGTCGGTTCTTTTTTTGAATATGCCGGTGGCGCAACTTCTCTAGCTCCCAAGTCGGAGGACCTCAAATTTGCCCTTCACCATTACCACAAAACTATACAACAACTTATACAGACTCAGATCACCGATCTAGACACTGTTGTCACGACTTGCATTTTCCTCGTCTGTATCGAATTTCTACGTGGTCTCCCTGAAGCGGGCATGTTTCACTACCTGCACGGCCGAAAACTCCTAGAATCGTACAAATCTTCTCCACGGCTAAAGACTATCTTTAGCTATCTCAATTATTTCTTACTCGTGTTCCCAGACGTGTTACCAGACGTTCTACCGCCAATCACCTCTACTTTCCCCTCGCCCCTCGGTCCTTTTGAGGGGCTGAACGACGCAAAAGAAGCGCTTGAGGGACTTACATGCCGATCTTTAAACCTGGTCTGGGCTCGAGAAAATTTACAGGTGGATAATGCCCAGGGATCATCCTTTGTCCAGTCAGAGCAGGAACAGCTCATATCGGACATTGACGTATGGTCAAATGCACTGCTCAGTATTCAAATGAAAAGTCTTTCGAAATCCGTAGTAACAGCTCGGCGGCTACTAGAGGCACGGAGCCTAGTGTGCAAGATTTGGGCGACCGATGGCATGCGCCAAGAGGCCACGTATAATCAACATGAGGCAATTTTCAACAGAATAATCGAACTCGGCATGATAATATACACAAGCGACACGCGCCAATTCGTGTTCACGATGGGGTTTGGGCCAATCTTACATTTCGTGATTACAAGGTGCCGGGATATGCAAATGCGTCTCGCCGCTTTTCAGCTGTTCAGAGCAGGATGTTGTAAATCACCGGAGCGCTTAAAGTCCCAGCTTCTCTGTCAAAGCATGGATGGAACAATCGAGGCCGGCAAGGCCGGCACGCAAGGAATATCTGTAGGTAATAATTAAGTAGCATGCATGTACGTACCTAGGTAGAGCAAAGAGAAGAAAAAAAAGACCCATCATTCCTTAGGATCGCCTCGGGAATAAGGCGTATGTTGAGACGGGACGAAGAGCCCGAGTGGCGCTCATTGGATCCTTCGACTAAATTATAAAGTGCACCATGCAAAGAACCATAAATTCAGGCAGGATATTGCGTACGTCTTAATACTAGTGCTAGTAATATACATGGTCGCGATGACAAAAACACCAATGATAAAGCCAGGTCGTTGCCTCTATTGGTTGCCTGACCATTGCGGGGCAAACTAGGATACACCCGTGGACATATTGCTGTAGTTAACGACACTTTGAAAATTTCCAATATTTAATTGCTTGTCTGTCCCCATTGTTGAGATCACAATCATTCTTAGATATTGCTCTACTGAATAATGACCGAGGATGACATATCTGGCCGAATGAGGCCGACCATTCGAGCACTTGCATCCGCCACTATCAACGCAACTGTAGACGAGGGCAACATTAACTTGGCTGATGGCGAGAATACCCTTATGCAAGATACGATGGTTGAAGTCTGCAAAGATGCCATGGTCAAGTCGATAACTACCGAAGTAGGTATACCAGCCTGTTGATGATCCCACTAACGTAGACAAGGTCTTTTCCAATCCTCAAGGAATTGTTGGAAGTCCAATTGTGACAGAGGCTTTCGCGCAGTTTATTAATCGATATTTCAATCCTTCAATCTGTATCAATTCAGATCATATCGTCCCTACTGCTGGCTCAAGCAACGCTCTGCAAGCGTTGCTATTGACACTGTGTGATTCGGGGGACAGCGTTTTATGTCCGGCACCCGCATGGAGTGGGTCCTAGAATCTCCCTCGCACTTCTACTAATCTAATCTTTTATCAGGGGGGTATAGTCTTCTAGCAAATATGAATGCAGCTGTCAACGTAATTCCCGCTTACGTCCCTGCGACGCATGCCTGGCTCGACAGAAGCTTATCTGAAGACCTCATACCTGCCCTAGAACAGGCCTTTCTTTCCGCCCCAGAGCCTAAAAGAATCAAAGCGTTGCTCATCGCGAACCCAGCAAATCCCTTGGTTCAATGCTATCCTCCTAACGTGATCCAAGAGATGATGAACTTCTGCCATAAGCATAATCTACATTATATTTCTGATGAGGTTTTTGCAAACACCGTGTATGATCCCAGTGCGGATCAATTTGTGTCCGCTTTGTCCCTTCTCAACGCGGCTGATGCGAGAGACAAGACTCCGGCAAATTCTTACAGCTATCTTGACCCTAAGAAGACTCATGTTGTGTGGAGCATGACCAAAGACATTGGAGCTTGTGGGGTGCGCTCGGTATGAATTTTGAGGCGTCTAATTATGCATTATTGCTGATGAGTACAGGGATGTGCCATCACATACAGCCCAACCGTCAAAGCTGGAGTTTCCTGTGGTGCTTTCTGGCAGATGTCATCCTTGACAGCACTTTTCACTGCTTCGGTCTTGAATTCACCATCGCTTCCTCTTTGGCTATCATCAACAAAAAACTTTTTACTGAGTAATTATCGCATATGTCGGGTTGCTCTCTCAACACCAGAGCTTGGAAGAAGGATCCAGCTCTTGCCGGCTACGGCAGGGCTTTGGATCAATATCATCATCACTCTGAAAGATGGAGAAACATTTTCTGATTTTATATCCAAGACAAAGGCTAATGGAGTTGATATCCTACCCGCTCAAGACTTCAAGCGATTTATCCGTGAAAATCAAAACGAGATTAAATTGTCCATTGCAAAGCCGGAGAATGTCCTCCGCGAAGGTTTACAGAGGCTGAAACGCAGTCTAGTCTGATCTATATACATGTATTTAAATATTCGGCTATCCATTTCAATCTCAAACTCTATCGATCTAGATTTTTGCTCTTCCTGCTTCGATTTCAGTCCAGTTTGAGGGCTCTAGTTTCTCGTACTGTTTCCCATTAAGCCAGTACAATGCGTCACTACCAATCCCCATTTCAGGAGACCAGCCCTTCTTTATCAAGTCACCTTTTGCTTGCTTGAAAGTGACCCCAGTGGAGACTCTGCTACTGTTAGATTTATGACTTGACAAAAATAAAAATAAAAAAATAAAAAAAAACTGAACAGATAAGAACGTACTTCTCAATGAAGCGAACCAGCCGCGGGAATGCATAAGATGGAACGCCTTTTGCTTTCAGTTCGCGATACAGCTTCGTCGAAAGTTCGGTTTGGGATGCCGCAGATTGATCCTCCAATGTGATAGCAGCAGCACCGGCTTGTCCATCATACCTGTAGACGTTAGTCATGATCAAAGATTGCAATTTCGTCACCCAAAGACATACCCTGCAAGCTTGACTCCATATACAACAGCATCATGAACCCCTTCAATCTGACAAATGTGATCACGGATCTCACCAGCACTAACATTCTCTCCCTTCCATCGAAAAGTATCGCCAGTGCGATCTTGGAATCTTATCCAGCCTGACTCATCCTGCACCAAGAGATCTCCTGTTCGCTGAAAGATATCACCTTTTTGAAAAACATCTCGCACAAGCTTTTTCTGCGTAGCCTCCTCATTATGTAGGTACTCCGTCAATGCATCAAGATCGCGGATACGGCCAATCGCTTCACCTTCCTCGCCCAAAGCAGCCCGAACACAAAACCCCGTCGCGGGATCCCGCCAAGGCTCTTCCGTATCTGGATCATATTTCACGATAATATTATCATCCTCAAAGATCCGAGCAAGAGGACCAGCAAAGCCCACCTTCCCAGCACCCCATACGCCAACGCCGTGGTTATCGAACTTGGCAACACCCTCGGTAGAGCGGTAGAACTCGCGGATTTCCGGCACGTTGAACCGGGTCTTGAAGCGTTCCCATATTTCACCGCGGAGTCCATTCCCCGCTGCCACGATGCAGTTGTGGTCGCGGTCGTATGGCGAGGGGGGCGTGGCAAGGAGATACCGGCACAGCTCTCCGATGTAGAGAATTCGGGTCGCGCGGGAGTCGTGAACGTCTTTCCAGAATTGAGAGGCAGAAAATTTCCGACGAAGGCAGAGGGTTCCTGCGGTGCCGACTGAGTAACATAGCCCGGTGAAGAATGCAGTGCCGTGGAATAGAGGGAGAGATGAGTATGTTCGGATTGGATGGTACCTGGATGGGTCGTTCACGTCTGATGAAAGTGGCGTTGCTGTTATTATAGCAAGTAAGTTTCTGACCGCACAGGCCTTTGGTTTTCCTGTTGTTCCTGAGGTGTATATGAGAGCAGTGAGATCTTTGGGTGTACGTTTGGCTGCTTGTAGCTCGGATGGTGAGAACTGCTGCAGGTCTGTGAGTGTGATCTGCTCTACCGACTCTGTATTTTCTTCGAATGAACCAAGGTCGATTGATAGATGGGGCATATCTGCGCAGACAAATTGCGATAAATCTGGCGTAGAAATGATTGAGTTTGCTCGAGAGACCTGGAGACAATGTAGGAACGTTTCATCTAAGCCGTGTTAGTTTGCTCTGGAGGAATTGTTAGCCAGAACTTACCTCGTAGATTCGTATTTATCATACCGGCTACAACACCTAGTTTTGCAAGTGCATAAAGAGCCACTACCATCTCAGGTGAGTTTGTGGTGAATATGCCAACAAAATCCCCAGATCTGACGCCGCGCGCATGAAGCAAAGCGGCAAATCGATCGACCACTGGTGAATATTAGCTTTTTATTCAAGAATTGACAGCGTAAATACTAACAGTCTTTGAGGTTTTTGTATGACCAGGTCTTGTTCTCAAACCAGAGAGCATCAGCTTCACCATGACCCTGCTTGATCACTCTCTCAAGAATTCCATAAATTGTCGCTGTTTCCCCCAATTGAGAAATATGTTCCCCGATTCGTTGGCCATATGAGCGGCGATTCAAAAGGGAGGATACATCGGTGGATATACAAAGCTTCGCGTTCAAATACGCGGCCGTAGCTAGAGAAAGTGCGGAAGTGAGAGCCACTGCGGGCACATCTAGCTGCGAGAATAGGACCATTCTCTCAAGACTCTTGAAGTCTTCCACTTGCGAGTACTTGCTGTCTAAAAGCCACCTTTGAAAGCTTTCTAGCTTATTCCAAAAGACCCTCAGCAGAAATCCCTTCGATGTTTTTGAATCACGATTAAACGGAAGTCCAGGGGTGAGAGGGGTTAAAGAGGCTGATGAATTGCCCGGGAGCCAGCCTTTGCCAATCTGCCGTTCATGACAAGCCAGAAACGATCGACGACGAGGGCCGAGGCGAAGAAGGTCGTCTCGTAAATACGGGGGGGATGCCATCCCGTTCGATATGCCGACATTCTTACCCCGACTCAAGCCCGGGGCACGCGGGGTATTACCCCAGGTTTGGTGGTCCCAGATTTGGGAGAGATGTTGATTTTATTTGTCGCTATATCGAATGTTTCCATTTATCAACCTATGTATGATCGAGCATCATTCGCATGCATTCCTTCATCTCCCCTCGTATAAACAAAGCCTTCTGAATACTGTACGAGTGATGAGCGGTGACATACGGGCGGAGATTGCCAGCAGCCAATCAGCACCTGCGTATGCGGACCGAGGATACGACATATAACGGTATCGTACCAAGTCGTACTAATGTCAACGGCAATTTCTCTCGGTTCGGGTCACACAGCTTCAGCTGGTTGGCTTTCGAATTCCTATGCGCTTTGCCTTCTCAAATTCCAAGTATGCGTGATCCATCCTCAAAATAATTCAATTTTCCCATGAATGGGAACTGCTCAAATAATCCATTATTTGTCTTTCACTCAGGATAGAATTATTCAAATCGATCTCAGTAAGAATTAGTAGCATACAAGGAGCAAGATCATCAGCCCACCACAAAATCCACTAGAGTAAGGCTGTCCAATTTGAGGGCTGGTCATGTCTATTATTCCTATTGCGATGCATATGTACCCAGAATACCTTCAAGCAATGATTCGAGACTGGCTTTTCGTCATCACCCCGAACTACGAGTGCCAATCCCCCAGTTCATCGGCATACGTGGTGTAAGTCAAACTGGCACACTGATCATAAGGCCGTCACAATACTTCTGGAAATTATGCGAAATCATGAAGTGGCCGTATAAACCAGTGTATGACTATGCAGATGCCTCGACGTGGCTGCTTTTCGATGAGTCGCGTCCTAAGGCCCGAGGCAGCACTGAACATCGACAGCACCGGTTAAAATAAGTAGTCTCGACATCATGGGCCGGAAAGTCTTTCAGGGGTAATTAAAGGGGACTTTGGCCCTGAGGGATCCTACCGAACCTGGTCGATTCCATCAGAATTGGGCCGAGATGTCTCACAGGGTCTTCGGCGGGCCGTCTGGCGCAGGTACTTCTTCAGGGTGAAGTCATGTGTTACCCACCTTCTATTCTTAGATTGTGAATACTTTCTCGCGAAACTGGGTTCCATGTTATACTGCCAACAATAAGGTAGCCCTCTAGGAGGAATATTACGTATGTGGGGCATAATTAATAACAAAGATGGAGCATATTATGATTTAGGCATCAAAAAAAAGAAAAAAAGAAAAATCGACCTGCACAATGGCTCAATAGTTTTACTGTCAGGGCTTGGTACAGTGAACCAAAAAGCTGCAGGGCACGAATGCAGGTCCTTTAGATGCTTGCAGGATTTTATTCCAAGTCTGTTTTCGTCGCTGGAAGGCGTAGGCTACAATGGTTGGCTCAAATTCTATAGAATGGGTCAAGATGGTCCCCCTTAAAGTGCAATTCACGGTGGATGTGGCAGACACTTGAGGTTGTAGGCATCTTACGATCGTCGGAATACATCATCTGGGAGTTCTCGCCAGGTCGATTTCCCATCCAGGCACCTTGGTCGGATGCGGCTGCCTGAAATGAGTTTAGCGCCTTAAAAGCCCGATTAGACGGCGACGGCAGGATCCTGAGCCCCATTGATCAGCAACGAGTGTGGCTTTGCGAGTGCCTCTGCGGGCACTTGAAACAAAGTGGGAATTGTGGCTGACTAACTAATGGCTTTGGCGAACGGTGATTGCATAACGTCGAGGATGTGTAGATTAACTGCAAGGAACGCTTCGTCCAGACCTGCCATCCCTGTTCCTGGGAAGGCCTGAAAAGTCTGCAGGCACGGTAGCAGACAGCCGGGGATTCCGGCCGGGGGTCTTCTCCGACATACCAGGCTCGGAGTTCAGATCCTGAATGGAAAGTTCTGGACCAGGAGTGGAAGCAGAGAACCAGGTTTCTCTGCCAGCTCCACGCAAAGTCTATCGATGCGAACGGCACCTCCAACCAGGGCGAACAAATGATACCGCAGAACGCTGGTTGCAGAGTCTCCGTCGCATCGGCCACTCACGATTGACACATTCCTCGGCCCAGCCCACCCACAGTCGCTCATTGGTGGAGATATATTTTTGGCCGGGCAGCAGCCAATCGGAAGTGCAGCTCTGCAGACAAGCAAACGTGTCGCGCCCCACTGACATCCACTGCTGATCCACCGCTCTTCGGTGGCGGATTCTAGACCCAAATACACCTCGCAGCCCTACTTTGGATCTCTATCAAGTCTGACAATCTCCTTCTTTCTCCTTCTTCTCTATTGACCTTTATTCTCTTCTTCCAATCTCCTCGTGTGTCCTTCTTTTCTACACACAGTCACTCTTTGCCTTCTTTTCTAGACCATACACATTCTTTGTTATCTTCATCATGCAGTTCAACCTTCTCGCTCTTGCTCTGTCCATTGCGACAGCCGAGGCTGCCATCAAGGGTTTCAACTACGGTTCTACCAACGGCGATGGCAGCACCCGCGTCAAGGCTGACTATACCGCCCAGTTCCAGACCGCCAAGAACCTTGTTGGAGCCAACGACATGACCAGTGCTCGTCTGTACACAATGATCCAGGGTGGCTCCACCAACACTCCCATTGAGGCCATTCAGGCTGCCATTGAGGAGAAGACCACTCTTCTGCTTGGTCTGTGGACCTCCGGTGGTGGTATCGACAACGAGATTGCGGCTTTGAAGAACGCCATCAGCCAGTACGGCGAGGACTTCACCAAGCTCGTGGTTGGTATCTCCGTGGGTAGTGAGGATCTCTACCGCAACTCCCCAACCGGCATCAAGGCCAACTCTGGCCTTGGTATGAACCCAGATGACCTTGTTAGTGCCATCAAGGACGTCCGCACTGCCATCGAGGGCACCGGCCTCAGCAGCGCTCCCATTGGTCACGTCGACACCTGGAATGACTGGACCAACAGCTCCAACTCTGCCGTTATCGATGCAGTCGACTGGCTTGGTTTCGATACCTACCCCTTCTACCAGACCTCCGATGACAACTCCATCGACAACGCAAAGAACCTCTTCCAGGAGGCTATCCAGAAGACCCGCACCGCAGCCAACGGCAAGGACATCTGGGTGACTGAGAGCGGCTGGCCCGTCAGCGGCCCCAGCGAGGGTGCCGCTGAGGCTTCTATTCCCAACGCGAAGAAGTTCTGGGACGAGGTTGCTTGCCCTCTGTTCAGCTCTAACATCAACACTTGGTGGTACATCCTACAGGACGCCCCTGCTAGCCCCAGCTTCGGTCTTGTCGGCCAGACCCTTAGCACCACCCCTCTGTTCGACCTTAGCTGCTCCAACTCCAGCTCTAGCTCCAACTCTACTGGCTCTGGATCTGGCTCTGGCTCTAGCTCTAGCTCTGGCTCTGGTTCCAACTCTGGTTCCGGTTCCTCCAGCGGCGCTGCCACCTCCACTCCTCTGATCAAGACCACCTCTGCTGCCTCTGCTGGTATCACTGGATCTGGCTCTGGTTCTGGCTCTGGCTCTGGCACTTCGTCTGTCCCCCCAGCTGCTTCCTCCACCGTTGCCCCTGCTCCTGAGACTTCCAGCGCTCCCGCCCCTACTGTTACCTCCACTCCTGTTCCCGAGCCTCCCACTCCAGCTCCTACCAGCTCTGCCCCTGCTCCACCTTCCCCCTCGTCATCTGGTACTTCCACTGGTGCTGAGTCTGGTGCTTGCACCAATGAAGGTGCCTGGAACTGCATTGGTGGCACTTCATTCCAGCGTTGCGCTGGCGGCCAGTGGTCCCAGCCCCAGCAGATGGCCTCTGGAACTACTTGCAACTCTGGCCAAGGCTCCGAGCTGTCTGTCAAGGCTATCAAGGGTGCTCGCGCAGTCTCTGAGATGCGTTTCCGCAAGCGCGTCATTGGTAGCCACCACGCATAAACAATATCCGCTGGCTCGGGGTTGGTTGCGCTCCTTTTCTTTTCTCTTCACTGCATTTCGGTGCTCTTTGCCGGTTTGGATTTTTTTTCCCCTTCTTTTCTTCTCCGCCATCTGCATTTCTCTTTTCCAGAGACGGATTCATCTTATTATTTCGTCAATGCATCATTCTTTGACTTTTGTACATTTTCAGGATAGGGGTGTCAATGTGGGCGGATGTCATGAATCTGATCAAGTGTCACTAGCTACTATGGATTTAAGATCATATATAGCTTTCACGCGACCAGAATAGTAGATTACTAGATTCTACATAAATCAAAATTTGTTTGAATTCCTAAAGTTTGCTCAAATAAAAGTAGATATCTAGACTACTTACTATTGGCAAATTCAGGAGAATGCCAATTTTTATTACGAGTGCATTAGAGGAAACAATTGGCAAACACAATCAACGAACGGTTTGAGATATCTATGGAAGAAGAGAAAGAGACAGCCAGAAAGTCCAAATAACTACTAAGCTAAATCCTTTCACGGTTATTTCGGCCGCATCAACTTGGAATTTAATTATGAAATTCTGGTCAACTCAGGACCTCCGATTTGAGGCATTTGCTAGCAGTAAGATCGTGTATAAAACTGGCCTCCATACTAAGATTAGCTGTAACGGGAGTGGGGCAAGGTCCATGAGTGGGTCTCAGTATGGTTACGTAAGACAATGGAGGTGGGTGCTTCTGCCTCAGGCAGAAGCGCTAAGCCAATTGTGGCGCCAAAGGGCTTAGGGCTTTGCCGCGCCCACCACAATTCTGAGCGAAAAAACTCCACGGCCCAAACCCGACAGGGAAACTTCGATCTTCATCCTCACCAACGACACCGACAACAATGGCCTCCCGCCCTACCGTTTCGATCGCCACTGCTGAGGGCAAGGCCTCCGGGGCCTCCCAGCCCCTGCCTACCGTCTTCAATGCGCCCATCCGTTCGGACATTGTCCAGTACGACTCCTCAATTGATAGAAGCTGTGGGAATGGATTTGCTAACGGGTTCGCTACAGGCAGGTGCACGCCGGTATGGCCAAGAACAAGCGTC
>MWPW01001627.1:0-78301 GCA_002153405.1 Mycosphaerella populi pn0402
AAAATTTAGATAATTGAAATTATACCAGTTTTAGGTAATTCCCTGCTTAGAAATTATTAAAATTGTATTAGAATTTTTAAAAGTTCAATATATTTTATCTGTTCTAGAGATTTTTTCTTCAAAAAATATGAATATAAAAGTTATTAGACTAGCTTGTAAGTATTACAACAATTTTTTATATAGAATAATATCTATAAATTAGAGAGATATAGTAGGTTGAAATTTAGTGCTTATATATGAGAATATATAGGTATAAGTATTCTGTCTACAGACTTTTGTTATCCTATATACATTCGAACAAGGGGTCATTGTTAATAAGGGAACTCCAAGAACTACAATAGGTTTAGATCTCTATTTCTGCCGATACAAGGGATCACCTTGAATTGAGCTACTCGTTGTGCCGATCCCCTGGAAGAACTACTATATACCAAGTCATGTATTTGGATATACGTAGGAATATATATGGGAAAGGGCACGGTCAAACACACATGGAACTGTTCTTAAGTAAACTACAACGTTAGATGTAGGTCAAGTGTTACCAAAAAGTTCATTCATCGAGAGCCAAGCCTAACTTGTTACTTCGATCTTGTACGGAGTAGGCATATCTTATATATAGTCATCTCATCAAATAATATTAGAAGTAGATACATTAAAAGAATTGAGGATTGTTCCTGTAAAACCCATGCAAGTCTAACCGAATGCCGAGAAAGGTCAATTGGCAGAAAAAAGTGATATTATGGACATGGCGCGTCTCCTGCCGGCCCCAAGGAACAAAATGACCGCAATGATTTTTTTTCCCCTCTGGTCCATCTCGAACTACTGGGCCTTCTTAGCAGAAGAGCCCTTATTCTCCCGACGTCGCTTCAAAGCATCGGGGGTGTATTCGGTGTCAAGGACGTAGTCCCACCAGCGGAAGCTGCTCGAGTAGTTGCCGATGAACTTCTCGTGATGCAGGTCGTGGTGATCAGCGCCAGCCCAGAAGGGAAGGAAGTGGTGAAGACTCCATGGGAATTCATAGCCGCTGTGAGCATCGATGGCCTGGAAGAGACGAAGCACAATCCAGACGTACATGGTAAGGATGTGCAGATTACCCGTAAATGCGCACCAAACAATGGGACATCCAACAGTGCCAAATCCAAGAATCATGACTTCGATGGGCGAAGCATACTCAGCAGCTAGTCCGAAGGGTGCAGAGTATTGATGGTGGATTTTATGAATGGCCTTGTAGAGGGGACCCCAGTGGAGGGCACGGTGAGAGAAGTAGTGCCAAGTATCCTCCATCACAAAGAAGATGGCAATTTGGTAGGCCATAGTCCAAAGGGTGGGGAAGGGAACCGAGGTCGTGAGCCCGAAGAACTGGGCCATAGGGTGAAACAGCCTAAGAAACGGATTTTTGTTAGCATAGTCCCACAACTGAGAGAGATTTCGCTCCATACCAAATCTGAGGAAGCTCGACGGTGAAGTGACTGAGAAGGACGAATTTTGCGCAATCCCACTGCTCTCGCAGCGATGGAACCTTTCCCTGCTCAGTGTTAGAATCACAAGAGCCAATTACGAAAAAGACATGTTGTTTTCTCTTTCAACTTACGCTCTGAATTTTATATCCTCTAAAGAGACCCAGGGTGTCGATGAAGATCCAAGGCAAAGAACGTCCGAAGTATACCAGCTCGTGCATCACGAAGGACATGATACCAGTTGCCAGGACATCATTTTGCATCCAGGCATACCAGGTAGCCCAAAGCTTTTCGGCTACATTGAGATTGGCATTATATTGTGAGATTTCTTGATATTGCCCCCAGTAGGAGAGCGCGGGCGCCACAGTAGAATTCCTAGTCAAAGATGTTAGCAATTGGGGGAAATTGGGATTTCCATAGAATCCTAGTAGGTTGACGAACATGACGAGAGAGCTTCTCAATAAAAGATGAGAGGAAGCCCAGAGAAGATATGAGGTAGCGTGGAAGAGAATAGGGTATGGCAGGGTTTAAAAAAAAAGACGGGGAGATTGGCTCGGCAGGAACAAGCCATTCCCGACGTGGCGAGACCTACTTTTTCTCCCTGTTCTTCCCCCTGATCGAACCACTCAAGCGGGAAAGGGGGAAAGAAAGATAAGACCACTTGCGAGCCGATCACCATCCGAGCCCCACCGCTGGGCATAATGGCGATCTCGGTCTCGGTGATTGGCCAAGAGGCTGCAGGAAACCAAGAATTCCTCAGCCCATGGGCGCAGCCGATCACGCCTGATGTGTTCTACGCTGTACTGCCTGTACTTCCGAGTCCCGGGGTTTGCACGGTTTGCACGGTTTGCACGGCCATGACGGCATCATCGCTCGCTGGACCTCCATGGCTGGTCGCGCCATGTCGATTATACAAGAGTAGGTGTTGTCGTGGGTTTTCGTGGTCTGTCCGGCGGCATCTCTTCTAACACGTTGCATAGGAATGCCTGTGGCGTCAATGTCCAGCTGGACCGCATCCAGCAGCACATCACTCCCTCCGAGCAAGTGACCTTGTCCGCCGTCACCACCATAACCACAACTCACCGAGCCCGTCGATTACAGG
Organism: Mycosphaerella populi pn0402; assembly: GCA_002153405.1. NCBI lineage: Eukaryota > Fungi > Ascomycota > Dothideomycetes > Mycosphaerellales > Mycosphaerellaceae > Mycosphaerella > Mycosphaerella populi. The sequence goes on from MWPW01001627.1 coordinate 2,557, forward strand.
ATGTGATCAATTCCTTTTCTGTGACATCCAAAAATCAGCCATTACTCTCCGCGTCTCGTCTGGTCGAGCTGCTATCTGATCCAGCTCTCTCTCATTCCGCCTCTCTGTCAGCGGAGCCAAGTGAACGTCATGAAGCCGAATACCTGTGGCTGGTTGCAGCCAAGGCAGCCGTTCAAGTGTCTGGTCTGGCCATGAACACTCTTCTCGACCATACTCTGGAGCTTCACGGGGAGACGGATTATTGGGATGAAATACTGGGGTCTGTCTGGTACAGCGGCTTGTACGCAGCACAAACATCCCCTAGTCGCTTATGGTATTGGTCAATGGAAATAGTTCAAGACCCCTCCATTCGTGAGGTGGGGTCGACCTCTTTATCACATTCGCTTCCTGCAAGATGGGCCCATTTCTATCAGATCGCTCGTCAGAGTCTACAAGAAATGTCCTACACCCCCCTCCAGTTAAAATTGTCTGCGCCAATTCGATACTGCCGAGCAGAAATCCGACAGAAGAAAAAAACTTTGTTAGCGATGAAAGATGTACATGCCGCCAGTCTCGGTTTACTTATGGAAAAGTGGCTTGCGTTCCAAATGGAAGAAGGTTCAACTGGAGCCCGAGGCAACAGAAATGACTCCAATGCGCAGTGGCAAGGGAAGGTATCGGAAACTATCTTCTTGACCGAGGCAATTCTTAAGCAAGCAACAGGACAGTCTACTTCATCACAGCATTTCGAAACACTTGTGGAGAAGACTGTCACGAACGATATGGCTCATGTACAGGTGCAATCGTCCAGTTCGCTCGATTCCCAAAGAGCGCGGGACCTAATTCAGCGCCTCCTATCTCTGACTCGTGACCATATCCCACACCATGTGTCTTCAATGTCAACCCTTGTTCGTCGCGACGGACGCCCCTCAATGCTTATGCGATCATGGATCCCCATTTCTGCGGCACTGCTTTCCGGTAGTATTTCTTTGAGGGCTTTCAATCGCCACCAGGACGAGATTATCCAGTGGGTCATGGGCCTTGGAGCTACTATCATCGACTTTGGGGTTAATTGGGTGGTTGAGCCTATTCGAAAGCTGATTGGAACTATCCGCCACGACGAGGGCAGTGAAATTGCTATAATGAGTAAGAACAGTCTGGAAGCAGATCGTGCGAGTCTTGAGCGCATGGTCATCGATTTTGTTCGTGATCGACCAGATCCAGCACACGGCCATATTTCGCCGCAGGATACCCCTGCTATTGCAAATGCTGTGAAAGAGGGGGATCTTACACCTGTGTTGAAGGCTTATGAGCGTGATCTCCGTTCTCCGTTCAGTGGGACAATCCGGGGAGATCTTGTCCGCGCACTTCTGATTCAGATCCAGAAGACCAAAGTAGATGTGGAAATTGCTATCAGCGGGATAAACTCCCTGCTCAAGAGCCAGGAGCTTGTGTTTGGGTACGTGTTCTCGGGCATATTTTTGATCAATCCGCTAACTTTGCTTGCCCTGCTTCTAGCTTTATTGGATTAACGCCTGGCATCTTAGTCTCGTATACTACCCTGCAGTGGCTCGGGGGTTTATTCAGCAACCAACGGGGTCTAAAACGGGGTAAACAGCGACATGAACTCAGGCGTGGCTTGCGGTGAGATCCTCCTCTCCTTTCAAAGTATTTGAGATCCAGCCCACTGATTTGTATAGGAATATCAACCGGATCCTAACATCAGCCTCTGTCACCAAAGGAGTAATTTCCTACAAAGACTCTGGCCGATTGCTTTGTGAATCTGAAGTCTTACTTCGCCAGATTTCCCCAGTCTTAGGAGGGAGACAGTATGCCGAGTTCCGTGAAGATATCCAGGATCTGCTGGATATTCAAGGTGGCGTCGAAAAGCAGCTCAAGGTGGTGGACAGGATACAATGGACGTACTTCTCATTAGGCGGTAATCCATGAATGTAGTTTGTCAAAGTAGCTTTGAACCTACGTACGGAGCGCACCTGGAATGTAGATTTATACAGAAAACCCGGGCACGGCTTATGTAACCCAACCCAGGCGGGTGGACCGTCACCACTCCACGTTAATGCACTCTGGGATTAACCACGTTCACCTTCTCTTTTCTCTTCGGTAGTTCTAGACGTATGTGCTTTGGACTCCGACAACACATTTCTAACTCAGTCTCTGCACGGCTTCTTTTTTTTTTTTTGGCGCACAGGTGGACGAAGCTTGGACAGGTGGCCCCCCTCCTCCTCTCCGACACTCCTGATACCGTCCCCGGAGGCACGGAACCCTGCAGTCTTCCACTTTCCTCTCGCTGCCTAGGACATCACCAGCTTCTAAAATCCACCAGCTGACCGACTTCCCCCTTATCCTTGCAGCAAATCCTCGTCTGGCATTCCAGTAGAGGTTACCCTGACTTCGGCCATCTCCTATCTCCGAACTTTGCTCCTTGAAGGGAAACCCCCGTCAACCACCATGGCAGGCACAAGAAACTATGATTTCCTGGTAGGCTGTGCAAATACAACCACCCACTCCCCCAAAAATATATGTCTCTAACTCGACTCGTCATCCCAGATCAAACTATTGCTGATCGGAGACTCCGGCGTGGGCAAGTCGTGCTGCCTGTTGCGCTTCAGTGAGGACTCATTCACCCCGTCCTTCATTACGACTATCGGTATCGATTTCAAGATTCGTACTATCGAACTCGATGGCAAACGTGTGAAGCTGCAGATTTGGGACACTGCAGGCCAAGAACGCTTCCGCACCATTACCACTGCATACTATCGCGGTGCGATGGGCATCCTCCTCGTCTATGACGTTACCGACGAGCGATCATTTCAGAGTAAGACCCCTATGTGATGGCTCTATTTCTACCTTCGAACCTTTGAGCTAACCGTATATTCCATCACAACAGATATCCGCACCTGGTTCTCCAACGTCGAGCAACACGCCAGTGAGGGTGTGCACAAGATCCTTATTGGAAACAAATGTGACTGGGAAGAAAAGCGGGCTGTTTCGACCGAACAGGGTCAACAGCTGGCTGACGAACTCCGCATTCCATTCCTGGAGGTATCCGCCAAGAACAACATCAACATCGAAAAGGCGTTCTACAACCTTGCATCGGACATCAAGAAGGGCATGGATACCTCGAAGACCGAGCAAACCGGCGCACAGGGGGTCAATATAGATAACGGCTCAGGCTTAAACGGTAGCTCGGGCGGAAAGTGCTGTTAAAGCAGATGTATTACCATTCCCCCCACCCCCTTTCTACGCCTTGTGTCTCCTCTTAGGCTGGTCCCTCTTACTTTGCGTACGCCTGAGTCCCCTTGTTTAGTCAACCCTCAATGTTCTCTCGTCTTCTTTATTGTCCTAAATGGAGTCCCTCCCATACACAACCTGCCACATATCCCTTTTATTGGCGTGCAATTTTCATGTGCTAAGATCTGAATGTCCAGTTTCCATGGAGAGTTGGCGCCCTGTTGTTCTTTTCCTTTTCCCCTTTTTTTTCATTTCTTCAGTCCAATGCTCGAGGGTTATACACATCTGTTCATAGGCCGCAACATGTGCGTGTTTTTGTGCCAGGTAGTGGACTCTGTCTCTACTGGGTACAGATGTCCATATTTCGTTTGATCTCCCGCCTCCCTTGTTCCTATATATTCTTAGTGAAATCGAAAACCAAGTCTTCCAACGATCTACAAAAGATGCTTTCAAGTACGCAGCCCAGGGCCCTTCTTATACTTGTCAGTCACCCCGTGCATTGACCCACTTTAATTTTCCCATTTTGTCCGCATCGATCCTCCGATAAGATCTTGTCCCCCCACTACCACCACCACCACCACAATTTCCCTTTTCATGTGGCTTGACTCTGGATACGTGGTCTATTGCACTTATGCTCGTGCGAGCCGCCTAATCTTGACTCACAGTTGATTTGCGATACGATACATCCGGAATTCCCAACTATACTGCACCGCCGTGCCTACTCCGACAACAAATTCTACGAGATTAGCCGGGCCTCTCTGGTGAGAGGCCATATAGCAAATGGCGGAGGTTCGCAGTTTCACAGCACGGCCTCTGTCGAAACAAGCTCGGAGCGATTTGAAAGATGCCTTTCGAGTTTACCTTTCTTCCACGTCTTTGGCTGCTCTACGGCTTCGAGCGGATGATCTCTGCGTGTTAACAACTGCCGAGGGGACACCCAAGACAGCAATCGCATGGACTGCCGTGGAGAACATACAAACTACGGTTGTACAAACTTCCCGGGCTTTGCAAGATTGTTATGGAATCAAAATTGGAGAGAAAGTCGGCATTGCCAAACTCGAGGGTAGCTTGGAGGATATTGACACGCTCACCTTGGTCGACTGTTCAGACCCGGAAAAGATCGCAAGATATGGTGAGATACCTGCTGCAGATCGCTGCCATTGGGAGTGGGCTCTCGAGTTTCAACTTCTGAGGAGTGAAGTTCTTGCCGAGGGTCTGGTTTTTGAAATGGATCTCAAAGGGCAACGCCGGTCTTTTCAAACTGTTGGTATACATACGCAAACCCAAGGATCTGGTCGAACTATTGCACGGTTTACAAGTGCCACCAAGGTATCCATTGGGGTTGAAACCGAAAACGCAGTTGAAGCCCACGCTGAGATCTCAATTCAATCAAATGGCCTTGGGGGGCTCTCCCGCCAGGTTGCAGATATAAACGAATGCCTGTCGGATCTAGAGATTGATTCTCAAAACCTAGTTATGCCTTCATTCTACGAACACGGCCGTGGCATACTTATTTACGGCCCCAAAGGAACAGGCAAGACGGCCCTGCTAGAGCAGATAGAGAAGGCCGGTTGGAGGCAAGTCTTCAAAGTTGGCACAGCATCCCTAGGCCGAAGTGTCGGAGAGAGCGAGTCAAAGCTGCGCACTATATTTCAAGAAGCTGCTCGGGCTAAACCAAGTGTGATTCTCATTGACCAACTGGACTTCATCGCGCCGCGGCGAACATCCTTTGAAACACCATCTCTTGCCACTGTTCTGTGTGAGAACTTGGATGCGACCCGTAACTCATCGATCCTCGTCGTGGGTGCTACACGACACCCTAACAACGTGGACGATGCTTTAAGAACCCCTCATCGGCTTGGAACGGAAATTGAGATCCAGGTTCCCACGGCCCAGGATCGAGCCGAAATCCTACGCGCTATATGTGGTCCTCTTACAGCAGGATTGACCGATGAATTGATTGATCATATTGCCGAAAAGACTCACGGCTATGTTGGAGCCGATCTCTTCGCGCTTTTACAACTAATCTGCAGGAAATCTCGTCAGCGGCAGACCCTCGAAAATCTCCCGGCTGGTCGTTCAGTGGAACAACCGCAGGCGGGCTCGGATCTCAACGATATCTCTGACGCGTTGCGCGTTGATCTAGTTATCCGACAGCCTGACATTTCCTCGGCGTTGCAAGAGATTCGACCAACGGCTATGCGAGAGGTATTTTTGGAAACGCCGAAGGTAAGATGGTCAGATATTGGTGGCCAGCATGAGATTAAGAAACGTCTGCAACAAGCCGTCGAGAGACCCCTCAAGGTAAGTCAAATGTACCGCATATATTGGGACACGTCATCTAAATCTTCTATCGCAGTATCCTCAACGTATGCAACGACTCAACGTGAAAAGTAAAAAGGGTGTTTTGCTTTACGGACCCCCAGGCTGTTCCAAGACACTGACCGTCAAAGCCCTAGCTACCGAGGCTGGGTTGAACTTCTTGGCTGTCAAGGGCGCTGAAATCCTGAGCATGTACGTTGGTGAATCCGAACGATCACTGCGGGAAATTTTCCGGAAGGCTCGAGCTGCTCGTCCCAGTATTATCTTCTTTGACGAAATTGATGCGATTGCCGGTCGACGTAGTAGCAGTTCTCAGGGTGGCGTGAACGTTCTCACAACACTGCTCAATGAAATGGATGGAATCGAAGAGCTGCGGAATGTTTTAGTAATTGCAGCTACCAATAAACCAGATGTTCTCGATCCCGCTTTGATGCGTCCTGGTCGTCTTGACAATATTCTCTATATTGGGCCACCGGATGCCGAGGCACGGAAAGAAATCTTACGGATCTGGGCCAGTAAGTCTGTTATTCATGAAGAAGTGAGCCTGGACGAGCTTGCAGCCCAAACGGAGGGCTATTCAGGTGCAGAGATGGTCAGCATTTGCGAGACCGCGGGAGATGCTGCGCTGGACGAGGAAGAGGAAACTCAACAAGAACAACAGGTCTCTTTGAGACATTTCGAATATGCTCTCACTCAGGTCCGACGGCAGATTACAGACGCTGTCATCCAAGAGTACGAGAGTTGGCGTGATTCCCAGAGATAGGTTTCAATAATAGCCAATATTTTCTACGACGTCTGGCCTACACACCACACCTTTTGTCACATTATACCCCCATTATGTTACGCTAGCTATGGTTCTAATTTTGAGACGGGAAAATTCAGTGGTGTTTGTATCACATTTCACTAAGGTTTTGTTTTGTTTTTGTTTTCTTTTTCACAGTGTCGGGATGTTAAGGAGAGTCGCGACGCGTTTTAGATACGATACAGATACGTATAGAGATCAATAGAGATAAATGTAGATGGCCTGGTTAGACTTGCCCTCCCATTCCATATATCTCATGATATCCCTTCGTTGCAACTGATCGAGCCCCATTGAATGGAGTCGTGGGGATGATCAATGGAGTGTATCTGGCATCCTGCTCCCCCCTCGACGCTACCAACAGTTTCGGTGTGCCGGTAGTCGTCCTTCTTTGGACCTTTTTTGCAGTCTTTGGTGTCCCATACCTGGCAGTCACCTCCACCACTGAATTCCCAGGACATCAACGTCAAGAGCTCGCTCTTACTACACGCCAAGGTTTCCTTTGTATCGGCGTTGTAGTATTCGCAGGTGGTACCTTTGGACTTCTTTTTGTCGTCAAATTTGCCATGGAGGTCATGGCATTTTTCAGCGTCGCTCCAATACCCCGTGATGGTATAATAATGCCCATCACAATTCCACCCCGTATATGCGGTGAGCATCCACGCACCCTCATCTCTTCTGGTGATGGAGGCGTTTGTGGCATTCAATTCTTCGGAGTTGTATTCGACAGTTTGCGCTTGCAAGGTCGCCACGTCTGTCCAGGAGGTGGGTCGTGTTTCCCAGTTGAGGACAGAGGATACCACGGTAGATGTATACCCCAGGATCATCCAGAGGGATACCATACGAGCTTTGGAGATCGTCGAAAACATTTTTGTCTGTGTTGCTATGGATCGTATGGATGGTTACTTTCGTGGTGATGCTGGATCTCATCTAGGGTACGCAATTATGTTTATATGCTATGGACTATCGAATGACTTACGTTCGAGGTGCCTTTGATGAAGCTTTCCAATATGAAAGAAAGATATGCCTGTGGAGCTGTCATACCTTGTGGATAAAAGGCAGTGGCGGCAACAATATACCAACAATATATAAAGAGATAGATTTATTCTCGACGGGATGTGGGCCAGCGAGCTGTTTCATGGAGTTGCCTCTGGTTTCTTCTTGACTGGGATAGTAAACTAGTACAAAGGAATAGAATATGGACAGCCATGATAGCACTAAGCATAGTTGGGATAGGACACGGGGCACTTTAGCGGACCATGATGTAGAGGAGCGAGTATGAAGTTTTGGCCTTGCATCTGATGCAGAGTTAGGGCACACGATGCGTAGGGATCGTATATGCCGAACAAAAGGCTGTGGGGCCAATAATATATCAACAATACATAAAGGGATCCATGGATTTCAAAAATTCTTACAAGGTACGGACTGGAGTGTTACTCCCATTCTCTGCCCTGGATACCTACCTGAACCAGAAGAAAAGAGCTCTAGTAATACCTCGAAGCTAATGGTCCGGCAGCGTCAACTACGAAAGTCGGTTCTTCAGACAAAGACCGCTTACTAAGCAGCATCGAGGTCACTCCGCGTTCTTTGATTCCACGACTTCATGCTTTCAGCTCTCTCCTAAGTCAATTCCCGCCATGTCGCCCCGATCTCCTCGTGGGCGCTCACCGATTATATCACACGACAGAGCTCGTTCGCGCTCCGAAAGCATGAAATCGCCCAATTCTCGTTCGCGCTCGCGCAGCATCACGCGCAGCCCTACCCCGGCACGCCAGCGACATTCAAGAAGTCGCAGTCGATCCTCATCCCGGGGTCCTGCCCGGGGAGGCTACCGTTATCGTAGCCGAAGCTATAGCCGATCACCCAGCCGGGACGCTAGCCCTCCACGGAGCTCTAAAGTAACAATATTGACGCGCAAGTTCGGAACATTCGCTGACCGAAATTGGATAGATTGTCGTGGAAAAGTTGACAAAGAATGTGACGGAAGGCCATCTTCATGAGATATTTGGCACCTTTGGCGATATCGAATACTTGGACCTCCCCATCAATCGATCCTGTAAGCTGAAACCTCGCCATTTGTTCATCAGCCCGCACATCACTAACCCCAATTGCTTCAATTAGTTATGACAAATCGAGGTACTGCGTACATCCTATACCATGACCCAGCGGATGCAGAGGCTGCGATTTCCCACATGCACGAAGCACAGCTGGATGGTGCTGTACTCAATGTCTCAATTGTCCTCCCGCGACGGACATTCTCGCGATCACCACCTCCTGCCTCTAACCGAGGAGGAAATGGCGGTCGTCCTCGATTTGGGAAAAATTCACACGGAAACTCACCTCCAAGACGTCCAGGCCGAGGGCGTCCAGGTGACAGACACGATACGTACCGGCCTCAATCACGATCACGATCGCCCGTGCGCTCTCGTTCCTTCAGCCGTTCTAGATCTCCGCGAAGGGGAAACACTCGTCAAGAAAGCCCACGACAACGTCGCCGGCGAAGCCCCAGCTACGACAGCTACAGTAGCCGTAGTGATCGGAGCAGAAGCCCAATCAAAAGTCGCAGCCGAAACCGGCAGCACTAGTGCCAAACCTGCCCCGATGACTACAGCGAACCGCGATTCAGAGTCGGCCCTCGCGAGGCAGAGGCAATATCCGAAAAGGATATCCGGAAAAGTGCAATCTGCTTGAAAAGTCTCAAATATTACCGGAAACGACCCGTCGCATCTACATCCATAATACTACAGAGGGCCAATCTACTTAGCAAATATCTTTTATCCTTGTGCGAGGTATTGAAGTTTCCAGATGGCATTAATCGTCCACATCTTAGGATCAAAAGAAGGAGCACCACCCGATATACATTGCTGCCAAGTTCTTCTTGTTGGTAGCTTGCATAATCAGCTCGTCGACCTGACCATCCACCGAGAGTGCGATGGGCTGCTTGGACATGAAACCTCGGAGTTTATTGCGAACGTCCTCCAGGACACCAGCAGGTGTATCTGGGACATTAGTAGGGTTCCGACGCTGGAAGGAAACCCGATGTTAGTTGTGAGTTCCGTGGTCTACAAATGACAGGGGTTGTACTTACTCTTTTCCCAATAAAGTCGGTGGTGGGGTCGTGGAGGAAGGTTTCCAGAACTGTCATGAGTGCATCCTCGTTCTGCCGCAAGAGGCCAAGGCTAATCTCGCAAGTTCTTCGGAAAGGTCCTATAATGTAACAATAGGGGTTAGCAACCCAGAAATACCATTGATCTTCTTGGAAATGCTCGAATTACCATTATATCCGTAGGCACCGAACGCATCAATCATATTGTGAGTGAGTCGAAAGGGAACGAGCTCGGGCTTTTCAAAGGTTTGACCCTAGCAAGAAAGAGATAAGTAAAATCTTCGGTAGAGATGATTTAAAGTAAAAAAGACGCACCTTGTCAAAAAGGCAGTTGAAATCAACATGAAGAATACCTCCTGTGCCTTCCTCGAAGGAGAGATTCTCACCATGACGATCACCAAGCCTGTTCAATGACGAATGTAACAATCAGCGAAAAAAATCAAACGAAGCAGAAAATTGTAGTAATACTGACCCTAAAACGTATCCAACCATTGACATTACCGCTGAAGACCGAGTGTATCTCAATCTTGCAATAAACCAAGCCTCAGTCTCTGGGAAGGTCTCAATAAACCACTCATGTAATACCGGGGGAAGCCTATAAATAAGGGTCAGGCATTGTTTCATACAGGTGACGACAAGATAGATCTTACTTTGCAAGGATCTTCGTTGTGAAAAGAGGTACCTTGGAGCCCGTACGGTCGGCACAAATCTCGTTCAAGTAATGCTTGATATCGGAATACTGTTGAAGATATCAATTAGTGACATGCCGCAGTGTAGTGCAGGTGATAGGCTGCTCAGATCAACCTACATTCGGTGCAATGCCTCTTTCGCGGAGAAGCTTGATGATGATTTCTCTTAGAGTGCGAAGATTGTCGACCCATTCAATAAGACCACACTCTTCATTCAAAGGCGTCACAGCATAAGTTTTGATGTCTTTTAGTCAACATTAGTCGGAGTCATGAAACAGGTGGCGATCTGGTACGTATACTTACACATCCTCCGTTGACTCGCCTCAACATCACGCTTTAGGAATCGGTTGATCATATTGTTGAATTCCATGAGACGCTGGTCTTTCCGCAAGTCATCCTTGGGTTTACAAAGTGCATTGTAAATTTTACCGTCGGATCCTCGGATGCTGATCCTCCGTGGTTTTTGGAGCGAGTTCAAGATCTGAGCCTCATCGAGGATGGCTAGACGCTGGTTAGTAGGGGGATGGTCCAGAAAGGAGGACTGCATGGATACCTTCAATGGTAGTTGGGTCGCGAGGAAAAGCTCTGAAACCTTTCAAATACTCCATGTCGTGACTTGCAGGCAGACTGGCAATCAACATAGCCTGGAATGGCACAACGAGTCGGCATGGTGCAACCTTGTGATTGAATCCAATGTGTCGAGCGAGATGAATCCGAGAAACCCGGTCCTCGACGCGGGCATTACATAGCGACAGCAACTCTTCAGTAAACTTCTGACCTTGGTTGATCATGCGTCGGATATCAGGTGTTGCTGAGTCTGCCTTATGTTTGGTGGTGTATTCCTGAATAGATTTTCGTGAGTGTTGAGTTTTCAAGCGAAATTAGAAGCAATAGTCGAATTTTGACTTACTGTGATTTTCTGGAGGCAATTGTAGGCTTTCGACGCTCGATCTTTATTTGACGATTTGACCACTGCAAGAACTGTCCAAAGGCCCTGCTGTGGGAAGTGATGAACAGCCTTGACTACAATTCGTGTAAGAAGATCGTAGACGGTCGTGTTGGGGTGACAGATGCGGGCCACTACCTGAGGTAGGATAGTGAAGAGCTGGAATAGTGAGCTTAATGTTTCTAGCCAAACTCGGAACCTGTTGAGCCAAACTCACCAATGCAGGTTGTAAACGAGATGATATGTATTTCCTCAGCTGGGCATGCATCTCCTCTAAGCTTTTCTGTCGTTGCGCTTTCGTATGTCTCTGGAATTCTCTGGGGGTTTGGTCAGACGACGTCATGCAGTGGAATGAAAATCGAGTAGAGAAGTGCCACTCACTCGTTATCGCCTCTTTTTGGGTCAATTGGCTGGTCGACAATCGACGCATGTTCGAGCCAGAGAGTCAGAAGTTTCGGCAGTGTTTGGAAGACGTATTTACTTCCATATGTGAGTGATCGAAGGTAGTTGTCAATAACTAGCTTGGTAGCTTCCCCACTCAGGCTATATAAAGTCAGGTGCAAGCTCGTTGATTTTGCGCATTTAATAAAGAAAACTTACTATATTTGTGCCTCTTTACCCATAGGCTTGGCTTTCTCTGAGTCAAGGATCTTGTTGTAATGCTTTCCCAAGTGGTAGTGGGCCTTCTCCCACCTGGATACGTTGTCAGAATGCACATGACATAGATTGAAGATCAATAGGGCAACCAACCTTGGATAGAGCTTTATAGCTTCTCTATAGCGTTGGACGATGGCTTGAGAGTGAGTTTGACCAGCTCTGTCCGTCCATTTCGCCAGCATGAGATGAGCCTGAAAATTGTGAGTTAATAATGATGACCCATAGAAAAAGGCAATATACGCACCGTAGCTGACACGTCATTAGGCCTTTGTCCGCGACCAGAGGCAAAAGAGGCGGCATCCGAATCTACAGAATCAGGTGCCACTTGTTCCGTATCACTTGCAGCAATAGCCCCCTCTAACGTCTGGATAGCTTTCCGATGATGCCCATCTTGCCAAAGAAGCTTAGCGTGCTCAATGGTAGCTGCCCGGTCCTTGAGTCTAGCTGCATTTAGCATGGAATGATAGGCTTGGCTGGTGAAATTGCCTTTCCTCGAAAGATGGGCACTTGTGAGCCAAGCAGTTGAAATGTCGCTGTCCTTGAAACCACCACTGATAGCAAAAAAAGTCAGCCATGATTCAATTCGTCAAGTTCATACACTCACGCTAGCTCCATCGCTGCTCGTCTTACTCCCAAAAGATACTGCTTGTCTGCAAGGTAACCTCCCAAGACATCCAACCGTCGCGTTAGAGCAGCGGGCAAGTCTGCATATCGCGCGAGGCTAGCTCCAGAATTTGCGATCGCTTCAATATCCGCCAAGGCGTGCAATTTAAGCATATCGTCATGACACGACTGCAGTGAAGTGACAGAGTTGGTCGTGAGTGACCTGGCAATGTTAAGTCTGAGCTCGTTGATCGTCCTCGTAAAATCTTCTGACTTCTCTCCTGCTTTGCCAGCACTGTCTCTCCTTTCCTGGAGCATGTGAAGCGCAGAGCCAATTCCCACATTGAAGTCACCGGTGCCTTCGAGAGCACATAGTTCCAAGTAGCCCTTGAGTTTAGTCCATCTCCCAGTTATCCATGATGCCTCTACAGCGAATGGAAGGAACCGGGAAATGGCAGCATCGTCATTGTCTTTGAGAGCCTCAAAGCGCGTGAGAATCGCATCTGCAAAACGTAAGTATAGTTCAAGGAACATGCGATACCTCGTGCGACGTTACCTTGTTGGCCTGATTCCTTCAAACAGGTTATCAGATTCCACTGGGCTTCCACATTTGCAGGCTCCTTCTCAAGCTGGAGCTCATACCAACTTTGTGCGGTTGCCCATCTACCTGCCTTCCGGTGCTCCAGAACCTGTTGATCAACATTGAGGACCGATAGATGGCTTGAAATTCCCTCAATTCCATCAGGCTCGTCTATCTGACTGTAGATCTCCTGTAACCGCTGGTACAGAATGTCTGGAGTAGAGGCATCCTGAGATTCCTCCCGTGAATTGCACTTTCGAATGTATTGTTCCCAGTGAAATAGAGCTCGAGAGAAAGATTTACATTCCACTGCTCGCTTTGAGATGATCTCAGGTGGGATTGAGCCCAGTAGATTTTCGACAGATTTTATCTGTGAAGAGTATTTCTCAAGCAGATTATCGCGACTGGTGTCTTTGTTGGAACGACTTGATTGGTAGGATTGATTCTGGTTACCCATACCATTAAGCTGCTTTTTCTTGCCTTGAAGCCAGCGTGAGAGATAGTCTAGGACCTCGAAAACGCTCTGCAAGATATGGTGGTTAGTTTTCAATTAGAATATTATGAACAGCACATACCTGACTACAGCTTAGGATTGTCTCTCGGGCATTATTATTAGTGTCGGGAAGAGGGTGCGATAAAACATTCGTCAGCTCCATTTGAATGTCTTCCTGTTCTTGCAAAGTGCCTCCCACTACACGATTGAGAACGGCAAATGGAAGAAGGAAGGAAGATATCGAGATATCTTGCCCTTTCACAACACGACTGCAAACTGTGAAGATCAACCGGGCATTATCTGCATTGCCACTTTGAAGCAGATCTTGCACCAAGCTGCGAAGCCAATCACTATGTGTTTTCTCTGGCGAAAATAAGGGGTATTCAACCTTCGGATTGGTCGCAACGATCGTCACCGTGTACGTCGAAGTGAGGAATGGAGTCAGCGTGTTTCGGATACCCTCTGGAAGCTCCATCCACCGTTGATATTTCTCATCACCCTGGAGATCCCGAGAACGTTGAGTGACGGCTGTGTGGAGATGGATAATTTTGAGTAACCCCTGCATAGCGTATGCTAGAAATCCTTGGGCACGGGTGTTCGAAGCAGACAAGAATGCTTCAACCAGTACATGCTGCAGAAAGAAAAGAACGAACTCTACTGTATCTTCCATGCGGTCAAAGTTAGATAGGACGAGGATGTCTTTTTTCTCCTTGATAGTCTCAACACGATTGGGATCGAGACAACCGACAAGGCCCAAACATCGAGCAGACAATAAGGTGATGCAGTCTGAATTGGTGTTGAATTTCACGCAACAGTCCAGCAACACCCTCGTCAGCTGTGCAATGACAGGGTCCGGTTGCTCACTAAGAACAGACGCATGTAAAAACTCCTCATTTGCTGCGAGGAAAGGGAGAAGCTCTCCTAATGCCTGCTCCACGACCGTGGCATTCTCACTCTGACAGCGGCGTATTAAGGCAAGGAATCGACTTCGAACATCCATATCCGCACGTAATTCGTTTATCTTTGTCTCAAGTGGTTTGATTTCAGGAATAGATGCTAGCGACGGCATAGTGTTGTATGTATCTCGCACAAGGTTCGGATAGCTTGTCAATATGTGGTCAATGAGCTGATAAGCTTGTTTTTTGCTTTCCTCAGTCAAGACCCCCCAGTATTTGATCACGATGGCAAAGGTCTGATCGACAAGCGGCTCGATATCTTCCTCACTGAGCGAGCTTATCAACGTTTTCCAGGCTGAGAAAGCGTAGTCACAAAGCTCTTCAATATCAAGGGCAGATCGAAGACAGGCACATACTTGGGGCAGTGCGTTACTAACATGACCATTGGCGATATTGATCATCTCCTCGATCGCTTTGAGATTCCGTTTCTTTTCAGCCAGTGTCTGTCTCACTTGAAAATCGTTGATGGCGTTTGCGAATTGTGTGATGATGCCGAGAACGTGCTCTTCAATGAAATGGCTCAACAAATCCGATTTCTTGACTGAGCTTCCATGGGTGACTTTTCGTGGAACAAACGTCGCCAAGCGACGAAGAGCTTGGTGGAACTAAAATCGTTCTGATTAGCGTGGGTGTCGTCAAATGGTACAGTAGATGGTGTGTGTACTCTCTCTTTGTTTTGCTCTCCAGCAGCTCCAAGGCTTTTCAGCAGATCACAGGCAATAAGAATCGGTTCGATCCGCACAAGTTC
The DNA here is from genome assembly GCA_002153405.1 of Mycosphaerella populi pn0402. NCBI lineage: Eukaryota > Fungi > Ascomycota > Dothideomycetes > Mycosphaerellales > Mycosphaerellaceae > Mycosphaerella > Mycosphaerella populi. The sequence goes on from MWPW01001627.1 coordinate 17,687, forward strand.
AGCCAAAGTTCTACCTTTGAAAGCAGGATCTATCTCGGCGAGAAGAGACATTATCATCACTTCAGGATTATTGGATTCTTGAGCAAGAAGAAAAGCTAGGATCGCTGCAAGGTTGTTCTTCTCTGAGCAGACATCGAAAGGTGTCTCTCCTTCCGTACGGCCCGCTCCAATCCTGCAGATTATATCTCGTTTCCGAGTTAAAACCAGATATGGAAGGACATGTACCTCGGTTAGCCGAAGGAAACTATCGACTTTCATTCCAAGTAGCTCACAAAGCTGCTCCGCCATGTAGGGTCGTGTTTGAAGATTTTTGACAACAGCTACCGAGAGTGTTCTCCAGTAAGGACGGAATAGACCAGCAGGTGTAAGCGCAAACTGCTGCGCCAATTTGAAGAGCTTTAAAATGCATTAGCATTGACAGAGTTGGCGAGTTAAATCTAGGGGAAATCCAGGGGAGAGCACTTGGCCCAGAATAAGACCGAAAGTTTCTTACCTCATTGTACGCAACCGCACAGACATATGGGTTTGTATGACCGAGATACTCGAGGAGACGTAGAAGAATTATGTTGCGCTCCTCCTCGTCTGAGAATCTGTCACAAGTGGTTAGAATGTACAATAGGAAAGAAACCGGAGAGCGAACCTCGCGAGTTGGCAGAGCGTCAGTACACATGCCTCGTGAAGGGGCATGTCATTCTTCTCTGCTAAGTTTTTTAGCCATTCGAGTACTATAACAAAGTTTGCACGACGAATTTCCGGTGACAGATTCGAGCGAACAAAGGCTCCAACCGAATGCCTATATATCCAGTTAGTCTATTTCGAGCTTGATAAGATAAGTTACAGGAGCATACCCAGTTGCGACACGAAGCTCGCGGATCGAACTACGTAGCGAGTGGAGGCAGAATTCTCCCGATGTAGATGACGAAAGATGCATCTGATCTAGATTTGGAGAGTGCATGAGAATCCTTCTCAGAGTGACCATTGCCGCTATGCGAGGCCCAGGAGTGCGAGTGAGTTTTGGTAGGATGAAGTTGAATATTGCCCACAATTCCCCAAAGGCACCTTTGTCACTTTCGTGAGTTTCTCCTTTTTTCTGCTGCTCTAAGTCGCATTCTTTGCAGAAAAGAGTCTCACGCTCGGCCACTTGTGATGGTTTCTGGGCTAGCACTCCCACCATAGCACAGGGAAGCTTACCAATCACCTCCAAAACAGCCGATTTCTGGGGGTCCGATATGTCTTCGTACGATTGCCTTTCAGAATCAAAATTAGAGAGAATCAGTATGATCGTATCACTTATGTACGTACTCAATTGCAGCGCGCAGATTTGCCAAGTTTTTCATTGAACTGCAATTTAGAAGTTCAGAAAGTCTTCGCATGAGAACTTGAAACGGATCTTGGACTTGAGTTTCGGCAGATAAACACAATCTTTTCGAAGATCGTGAGTTCCCATTTAGCTCCCCTTCTAAAGGAGCAGGTCGCTGGTTGGTGGTCGAGTCAACGGGGTCATGACTTTTCGCTGGATCCTCAGTCGAGCGAGTCGTTGCCGTTACTGGGTTAAGCATTGCAAGCTGAAGATTTTCAATCGCGGCCACAAGGCAAGGTTCCAATGCCGAAGAGTGACCCTCATTGCTTTTTTCAACATTTGCCAGCGCTGGCAAGAATATCTTCTTGGTCTGAGCCACGGACGAATGAAAAGGTGGAGATACCTGCAATCCTTCATTCAGGAATTGGCTTAGCCCGGTCTGTAGAGTAGGTAGCGGGTACCTGGCTCCTAGCAGGAGGAATTGACCAAGAGCTTGTGGCCACGGACAAGACGGATTGGTGTACGGCGAAGAAGGAGTCACAAATGGTTCTGATAGGTAAAATCGAGACATTGAGCCAAGAAAATGTAAAACGACTTCCTCATCCTTGGCATTAAAGCTCAACCCACTCGATTGTAGCCAGCCAGAAACTACCTTTCGCAGTCGATTGTATCCGTTTGACATCCAAGGGGGACTCTGCCGTCGAATCGTATCTCGTCGTTTTGATGCTCCTTGTGATATTTCTCGAGAGTTGAACGAGTTCAACAGCAGAGACGCCAAAGCTATGGCCCTACCAAAAGATCCGAGAGTCAAACTGTCACGGAAAAGATCTCGAGGAAGAGACATGTTATCAAGTTCATCGAGAAGCGACCCGTGCATCGCCGGTATTGAAATTTGCATCAGATATGAACCTCTCCAATCCGTTGCATGGGAGTTCTCTAGCGAGCATAAAATATCTATAGGTCATCAGTCTTACGCTCGCATATTTAAATAGGAAGGAAAGTGTCGAACCTGATATGCACGCATAGGCAAAGGTCGAGATGGTATTGTGAGTAGAAGACGAGCGAGTCTGCTTGGACTGGAAATAGACAAGACTGCAAAATATTTGATGGATTCTCTCTTGAATAGTATCTGAGACCCATATTGTGGCCAATTTAACCAACCGTAGGATTAACCACACAAACAGCGGCGCCTGGATCTCCTCCCCTAATATCAAGGGATCCGAAATATCCCACAGTGCTTGTGGTGCCTTTTCAAGACTCGCTTGGATAATATCCAAGCAATCCTTGACTTGCCCCTCGAGATCATTTTCTGGGTCGGTGCTGCTACTTGGGCTTGCGTCAAGCCCTGCCTTTAGCACAATACAGACTAGTTTATTGATATCTGTGATGCCCTCATCCACGCGAACTTGGCTTTGCTTTCCCACGAGCAGCTCCTGTCGCAGTTGGGAAAAGGTTTCTCGAGGGATGAGGTGTGGTTCGTGGCCGTGGGTTAGACGAGGGACGAGGTGGGCCGCGAGGATGGAAGAGGCCGGAGGGAACCCATTCCCTGGCGCATCGAAGTCATCATCATCGGCCATAGGGAGTCTGCATGACCAGCAGGAGACCCAAGAATTCACGGTGTTGCGGTGGTGAGAATGGATGTGAAGACGCGAAGAGAGACGCGATCCGATAACAGCTGATAACGATAGCCACAGCGATAGCGATTAGCACGATCCACGCTTGCTGGAGTATGTGAACAAGGGAAAATGAGCAGAGGGTCTATATAGATTGCTGAATAAATTAAAGAGTGTCAATTTTAGTGTTAGTGAGTCTTCTGTGTTTATATCCTGACATTCATTATGAACCTACTAACTGAGGTGCCGAACTCGAATCCACGGTGATTTTTTACATGTACTTTCACTTCTCAGAAAATTGCTCACTTCTTCTTCTTCTCTCCTTCCTCGTCATTCCTACACTCATTTGGCATTGATAGCGAAAGCATGGCAGATTAAATCGCGCTACTCGTCAATCTCTTGCATACTCACTGCCAAACTACAATAAATACGCGAGAAAATCATGGACAACTTATCCATAGAGACCCCCACCACGCCGCCTACGGTGGTGACAGATCCACGACACGCCTCTTTCATGAAGGAGGCACTATTGATGGTTAGCGGGGACCATTAATTCTATTTATAGAGAGGCTCATAGATATCTACAGGGCGAAAGAGCGTTGGAAGCCGGCGAGACTCCCGTTGGCTGCGTTTTGGTGTACAACGACCAAATTGTGGGATCTGGGATGAACGACACCAACAGATCCATGAATGTATGTTTTATTGAACAGACGTCTGATACATTGAGAAAATTACCGCTGACTATACACAGGGCACACGCCATGCCGAGTTCTTAGCCATTGCTGAAGTGCTTCAGAAGTACCCTCGTTCCATTCTCCAATCCACGGATCTATACGTGACAGTAGAGCCGTGTGTCATGTGTGCCTCCGCCCTGAAACAGTATCGCATTCGAAGTGTCTACTATGGCTGTGCCAATGATCGGTTTGGCGGGACCGGCGGGGTCCTGTCCCTTCATTCAGAGTGAGTGCTTTCACTCCGTCCGAATATCAGCGCTAAACTCCAGTGTAGCCAGTCCATCGACCCAGCGTACCCAGTGTATGGTGGGATCTTTCGAGAAGAGGCCATCATGCTGCTTCGTCGTTTCTACATCCAAGAAAATGAAAAGGGTGAGCTAGAACGAAGACCAAGGAAACTACATCTGTTAACATGCTTTCAGCTCCCAATCCTCGACCTAAGAAGCACCGTGAACTTAACACCAAGTTTGATGACGAGAGTAATTGTTCTTAGTTGTTATGCATCAAGCACAGAACTTGACTTTATGGATGTCTCATAAGGTTAAACGCGTTGTTTCTAGAGTGGGCCTGCCTGGCTTTGACCAATAACAGTACTTTGAGACATAGGAATGAAAGTCCAATAATAAATTGAACATGCATGGAATTTGTATTGGTGATTCGGATACGCCTTTGAAAAGCCAAAAAAAAGAACAGCTGTGGGAAGGTTTATGTATACACAAATTTTGCTACTCCGAATCGGAGCAAGACCAGCGAGAAGAAGTGAGAAGGGAAGCTTAAGCAGTTCGCTCGGCTTCCAATTCCCGCTCAGCCTGCTGATAGTACTTGGCAGTGTCCACACCATGCTATTTTAGCGGGGTTAAAAACATCAGCCACAATTGGTCTAAAAGAAGGGATATTGAACGCAAGCTAGAACGAACCTGGTCGTGGTTGACAACGTTGGCCCATGGGAGAACATGGATGAACAGCTCGGAAAACCGCGAGTTACGGGCGGCGACACCCTGGAGGTAAGGAGACACCTTTGATGTGCCATAGAGAGACTCGCCTGCTTTCACCTTCTGGACCATCTCCTTCATGTCCATGTCGACTTCTCTGGCGTTCTCGGTAAAGCCGTAGAAACGTTCTGTATCCAAATGAGTATATTGATCGGCGGCTGATTCATGGGACACATACGGCATGAGCGCTGGTAAAACACGTGAAGTCCACCGAGCAGACCGATAGCAGTTGCGAGACGCATGACGGGAGCGAAACCACCCCGGCCCACATGCGATGGACTCACTCTTTCCATGATCCAGAACATGATGGGGGAGGCCGATGCCAAGCCACCGGCAACGGCATAGTCGGAGGGGCGGGCATATCCGAAAACACGGCGCAAGTGACTGTAGCACAGGGAGAGTTAGAAAGCATTCAATGGAAGAGAGGAGGGGATCGCGGAAAGCCGTACGGGTCGGAATCGATGAGCTGGAGGACTAGGAGTTAGCCGGAAGACATATGAATAGGGGAATGGAACGAAAGTACCGGGTAGTCGGTGGTGGTCCGCTTAGGAGGCACAATGGCCGTGCTGGGAGAAGCCATGACGAGTTGATATGGGGGGTTGGAGGGCGTTGTGCAGAGTCGATGTTCGGAAGTTGGAGAGGTTCTGGCGCTAACCTCATTGGGCTTAACGCTTGGGGGTGAACTGCGCCAACGTCCACCAATCAGAAGCCAGATTACTCGGCGCGTCCTACGCGCGTTAACTGGACGATATCGTCCTCGCGCGCAACGAACACCAGACTTCTTTCTGACAGCCCTTGAGCCATGGATGCCCCAGCTGAGCATGCCAGCCCGTCCAATGACGCCCACGATCTATTCGACTATGATTTAGGCCTCGAAGATATCCTCCAGGGTAGCAATACTGCTCCCACAGCAGACGCTTCCAAGCCTGCGGGGGATTCCAATTTGCTTGGGCTTGATGAGGAGGTGAAGGTGACGAAGAAGCGCCAACCGGTAGCTAAGCTTGATGAAGGACGGTAAGTTCATTCTACGCTATGACTTCTTCCAACCAAAATCTCACACATTCTAACTCGAATTCTTGAAGCCTTCTATCTCAGTCGGGTATCCCTAAACTCCGACAGTCAGCAAAGAAGAAGCTTCGTTTCAAGGGCAAGGGTCATGAAGTATACAGAGTTCTATTTCCCAGATGTGTAATTCCAGGCTGACGTGGCTCTCGAACTAGTTCTCGGACGCTGCACGTTTATTGAACTTCTACCAGCTATGGCTTGATGATTTGTTCCCTCGCGCCAAATTTGCGGATGGTCTAGCAATGATTGAAAAACTAGGACATACAAAACGAATTCAGACGATGAGACGAGAGTGGATCGACGAAGAGAAGAGGAAGGCCTTCGAGACCTCTGAGCCTTCTCATGAAGCCCCAGACGAGCAAGATCTGCCAACCAGACCAGCCAACGACAAGGATAATACTACGCTCAATGAACCAGCAGGTGCTTCGAGTTCTCATCCAAATCCAGACAGAACTGCAGACCCTGAATTGTTTATGCCCGACCCAGATGCAGTGACACGACGAACAATAAGCTACCCCGAGCCAGAGGATGATGACTTGGACGATCTTCTTCGGGAACAAGACGAACCAATGTCCGGGACTCTTGGTTTAATAGCCCAAAGATCTGTCGACATTCCTGATGACTTTGATGCTGAGTATGAAGCCATGAAGGAATTTGGAATGTAGTTAATGAGATCTTGCCCACCCGCTATAATTGAACGACTTATGAATCAGCCTTCGTTGAAATATATACCCTTTCATTTGTATTTCAACGCACGAACGCATCTTCCCCTGTTCATTCCTGCGTATATTCAAATACATGTGACTTGGTATATACACAGGAACTATCAAGCGCAGCACTAACGAAGACCCAAAAATTGTATGTACAGAGTGCATGCCGAGTGATATGTATTTGAACATACGCCGGAATATACGAGGCAAGGTCACCGTAGATGTTCAAATATAAACAAAAGAGTATGTAGAGTTGCCGGACCGCAAGACGGAGGATCTGTGGAAGCCTCCGAGATGGTTTGGCAGTCATTGAAAAGCTGATCTATGGGATAATGCAGCGTAGCATTATATTTAGAAGATGCAGGACTGTCAATTGAATTTCCTTTGGTGAAATTCCCAAAGACTGATCTGATATTATTACCGTGATAAACGTAAATGGTAGAGGGAGCTAATGTCACATCGGAAAGATCACCCTCCGGAGCAAAAAAGTGGGAGGAAAGAGAAAATCAGAATTAAATGTCACGAGCAGCGAGGCTCGATATCTGAAAAGCGGAGAAAGGTAGAGAGCTGCGGAGTGTTGAGACGAAGTGGCCGTTTTAGATGTCAGCAGGGTCGGTGAAAACAGAGAACTGGCCACCAGCACCAGCCCAGTTGAGCTTTTTGTTGCGAGTGGCAGTGTTATCGATCATGGTGGCGACTTCAATGTCGTCCTGGGTGCCTTGGCCTGTCTGGAATGTCGCAGAGAATCCCCAGGACCAGGCACGGCCATTGGCATCAATCGCAAGCGAATGATCCGAATTAGCAGCGACAGCCTTGGCATTAATGCCCGGAACAGGAGTAGGCTCAATGAGAATACGGGGTCGTCCACGCTCATCTTTAATGACGGCATCATCGGACAAAGTATCAACCTTCAAGCCACTCTGGAAACCATCCAAGCGACCCCATACGAGGCACTCGCCATCAGCAGTTCGGGCGAGGGAATGGTGTGAGCCTCCACATATTTGGGTAACACCGCGACCAGTAAGTGCCTTCACAAGAACAGGATGCACAACAGCAGCTTCGTCGTCACCTGCGCCTTCACGGATGGCAGTTGCGCCAAAGCTGTTGAGACCCCACGCGTAGACTTTGCCAGATTCATGAACAGCAAATGAGTGGTAAGCTCCGCTACCAACATGAACGATATTCTTTGGCAGACCAAATTCACGAGGTTGTAGGCCGTGGAGCTTGTTACGCTCAACAATCCGGCGGCCGAGCTGATTCTGTTGACCGGAGCCCCAAGAATAGACAGCACCCTTCTCATTCAACGCGAGTACGTGGTTGTTACCACATGTAATGCTCTTGATCTTCTTGAGGTCGGGAATGAGGAGTGGTGTGGTCTGTACCTTATGCGTAGAGTCGAAGCCGAGGATACCATCGTTGCTCTGTTGTAAAAAAAGGAACATTGTTAGCAAGAAATATCGAGAAAAGGAATTCAAGTGAGATTTACTCGGAAAGTTCCCCAGCCATAGACCTGTCCGTCATCAGTCACGGCAAAGCTGGAGCTATCTCCTGCGGCAACTTGGGAAAAGACGGTATCTTTAGGGAAAGCTGAAGCAGGGATCGCAGTAGGTGTTGACTCGTGGGGATTGAGACCACTGTCTTCATCATCCGAGTCTGAATCACTCTGGTTATCATCCATATCCTTATATCCACCGTCCCATGCGGTGTCTCTTCCGAGAGCACCCTGGTCATTGACACCCCAAGACAGAATTTTATTGTCGTGGGTCAGAGCGATACAATGCATGCCTCCAACAGCCACTTGGACAACACCAACCTTGTCAGCTGGTAGAAGAGGATTGAGACGTGGTCGCTTGACATCAATGACGTTCTTTGCCGTGCCCAGACCAAGTTCGCCGGAACTTCCTTCACCACAGACATACACATTCAAGCGAGTCGTGGGAGCCTTGTTGATCACGACCTTCTCCTTGACAGCTTTAGCTTTGGTTGCACGGGGCTGAGCAATGACGCGAGGTTTCTTTGGCTCGCGGGGCTTTTCCTCAGCTTCGTCGGCCTTGCGCTTTTTGGAGGCAGCGGTGCTCGTGGAGGTAGTCGACTTTGTTTTCTTCGCAGTCTCCGCCGATTCCTTCTTGGAGGGCTTTGCCTCCTCTGTGCTCATCTTCTTAGGGCGCCCACGGCCTGCGGAAGCTGCCTTTGGCGCAGTCTTGGGTGCGGCCTTGGATGTAGCTTTGGAAGCAGGCTTGGTGGCCTTAGTGTCGGCTGCCTTGGCAGACTTTTTAGCAGCAGGAGCTGCAGTGGCCTTTTTCGGAGGCATTTTAGGAATGGAATGTGCGAAAAAGGATGTGGTAGGAAGGGGCAAGAAGAAGTAGATTTCCGGGCGGACGCGACGGGGAAAGAAAAAAAAAGCAGGCGCGCAGCGTAAATAATGCCGCATTCTCCGCAGCCCCCAAAATTAAACCCAATCAGCGGTCTCGCCCTGGCTTCTAGTCGCATTGCCAATCAAGCCATTGTTCGTGCTTTTGATTGGGATAAGTCACTACGTGCCAATTGGATTTTCTTTAATCCATTTCCCCCCTGCGCACATATACTACGTTTGTAAGTCTACAATGCCTCTTTATACCCCTTAAGCATACAGTCAAGCACTCATCATAGATATTGTTCGTATTATTTTTTGTAGATATACAAAGACAAGCATTGGGCACTCATAGCATCTTATAAATTATATAGTCTGTGAAAGAAATCATTGTTCGCTTCCTTCTATAGGTGCCAACCCATGCACTGATGGCGCCACTTCCGGCCGTATCTTCCCACACATGATGACGTTTTGCCCTAGAGGCGTCCATTTGACCTCGCGCGGATTCAGGGCTGCATTAGGGTTACCGTCGGCATCGACTTTAGAGTCCGGGCTAACACTGACTCCGCCGCGTCCAAGATAGGTTGGAGCCACTGTCGCAATGATCGAGTCGATGAAGTTGGAATATTCAGGGTTTAAAAGCTCGCTCAAGACAGTTCCACCACCTTCAATCATGACGCTTTCGATGCCTTCAGAAGCTAGCGCACGGAGAATGACTTCCCAACGTAGTCGCCATTGGTGGTGATATTCTGAAATGCGCAAATAATCACCGCCGTAGCTTTTGAGCATCAACAAGCGTTGAGGATCGATCTCAGCCCCGGGTGAGACTACAATCCACGGCGCTTTACCTTTGCCCTCAACGGCAGTTCGAAGCATCCGGCAGTCAGGCTGTATAGCCCACCTTGCAGTAGGATCAATAACCACTGGCCGAGGCTGCCACATTCTGCCCAATCCTCCAAATCCACCGGCTCCTTCCAGACGACAATTGAGTCCAGGGTTATCGGCGAGAGCAGTACCGACTCCTATGAGAATCGCATCATGACGAGAGCGAAGATAATGGGTCATCAACTTTGCCTCGGGCCCAGAAAGGACTGTCTGCATCCCCGCCGTCAGGGAAACCTTCGAGTCCATGGACGATGCATAGGACAGCGTGATATGGGGAAACACTTTCCCCTTTGGGGGCCGTCCCATTGAAGCTCGCCCCGGAGTTAACTGTGACTGTCCAAGACGCTGGGGCAGATAGGGTTCAAGAAATTCCAACGAAAACTGTGGAAATGATAAAGTATCTGGGGGCAACTTTGGCATGGATAATGGTGGCGTTGGATTTTGTGAGTTATCATGAGTTCCACTGATATTAGATGGTCGAAAAATACCAGCTCCCTTCCGGAGAGTGTATCCTTCATGTGCAATGAGCGTCACTTCAGGGTTCTGTATGCGCCACTTCGCTGCGACGTTGCGTACATCAGTGATAGTCATGAAGCGCCCACCCGCGTGATGAAGATTGACCGGTTCTTCCTGGAATTTTGCAAATATAGAGGAAGGGAGATATCCCTTGATGGCCTCTTTCCATATGAACTCCATGATTGCCGAGTTTCTTTTAATATTGTCGATATGATCGAGATCATGGGTGTGGTTGCTGCTGCTTCCACGTGTTTTTGAGATAGTCACCGTGGAAAAGGCTCCTTCACTCTTGATTACCTTGATCTGAACATTGCAGACACCGCCCTGTCGAACTGGCTTCTTCCTCGGTCGTCTACCTTCCGCCGCTGGCTTAGGCTCTCCGCGTGGCCGGTGTGTTGGACGTCGTAATCGACACATGTAGTACTCTGTAGTGGAATTTCCCTCTTTCGTCGTATGTGACCTCTGCTTGACCCAGACATTATCAACAAATGGCCAGTACGTTTCAAATTCCTGGAGGCTCATCTCAATCGGATCTTTGCACTCGAACAAGAGTTGGCGAACTCTAGAAAGGTTGGGTGGATTGTCAAAGAGGCTATGTGCTGACTGAGAGCCAAAGCCCTCAACACCATCGTTATTAATGGCGCCATTTGGAAGACCCATGGTATTGTCTTGTTGTGCTTGTCTTTCTAATGCATCAGACAGATTCACAGGCGCCTGAGAACGCGGACCAGGGCGGGGATTTGCGCCCTCTGTTGTCTCTTGAAGGACATCTGGTATTACCGCATCCTCAATACTTGTTTTATCTGATCTGGCTGGAAGTTGTCCATTTTCACCGTGCGGAGACGTAGAGCCATGTGCAGATGTCACCGGTGGTGGACCCGAGTCTGAGGCATTGGCGGCATGATCCATTCTTATGCTCATCAGCAACACAGTGCTCAATGCGGCTTAGCAGACATATAGAACACAGCCGTGACCGAGCATCTGAATGATGGGGTTCACCCCCTCCAACAAATAAGAGCTCGGGAAGGTGCATGGAAGCCGCTGAAACTCTGCAAGGCGAGGAAATCCCGAGGCTTGGCACGGGATCGCCGCAGGACGCGCTCTGTACACCTTGACATCATACCCTTTTATTTGTAATTGAATGTACGAACTTATCTTCCCTTGTAATTTCCTCTGTACGTTCAAATTTATGTGACTTGGTACATACACAAGTGCTATCAATCGCAGCATCGGAGAAGAACAAGAGATTTCATGTGCGTAGTACATAGTACATACCAAGTTATACGTATGTGTTTGGATATACGCAGCAATGTACAAGAAGATACGCTGGAACATTCAAATACAGATGAAAAGGTATGTAGTATGTCAGCCTAGTTAACCTAGAATTTTAGCCAGTTCAGCATCATATTCATCATCATTCATGAGCAGATTTTTCCATTGCTCATCATTATTTCCCCTAGCTTCGTGGTCTCACGAATGTATATTTGCACTAAAGAAGATAATAGGGGCCAGAGTATTTGAAGACAGGAAAATCAATTCTCAGCCGCTTTTGCATCTTACAGGGTCACAGCAGCAAGTTTGTTATCTTCATGATCTTGGTCTTAGCAACTTTAGTCTTCATCCTCGGGGTATTTTAGAGGCGAAAGAAACGATCTGCCCACTTTAGCACACGAGAAGACTTTAGTGTCCAAAGCCTCTTATCTCATCCTCGAGTACTCCATAACCTAACCTTGTAATTGTGTATAGTGTCCTTGACTTAGCCCTCTTCCTGAAAAGCTCTTATTATACAATATCCACCTCTACGTGCACAACATCTGCGACGATTAGCACGGTCGCCAACTATCTTTTTCCGTATAAACTATCGGGATTCTATCTGTTGTTTAAATAGACCGTCTTAAAAGATCCTAGGAGTTCCTCTTGTACTATATTATGATTCTATATACACAGTGTCAATTTTCTTTGACAAAAATAGAATCTCAATCTTAGACTTTATAGCTGATCGTTCGTTGATTTATTCTGATATTTCGTATAGGATAAAGAAGTTTCTAGATCTGTAATCTGCAAATACAAGCTTTTCTCTAATTGTATAGAGAGACGGAGGCAAACCCACAGATAATCAATCCCCTAACTTGATTCCGAGGGATATAATATATATAATATACCTTTAAGTATGTACAGAAAAGAGTAAGTCTCGTATAAGGTTTGAAACCTTCCATAATTTCTCTGGGCTTGGGAACTAAAAATTTTGAGGTAATAAAGGAGTTATTTAGGGTAGAGAGGATAACTGTTAATGTAATATAATACTCTATAATAATTACAGTAACCGAGAGACGACCCGTTTATCCTATCTTCTTGCCCTCCGCTACTTTGAAGAGTTCGGTATCAACAAGTGCTCTATGGTCACGTAGACAGCGCCGTCATCTGAGCCTTTAACTTTGGCTCCTTGTACCGCACCAAAATAGGAAATTTAGAAAGTTAATAAGTTATTAAGAGAAGAAGAACCTGTTCAATCTCCCTCTGATCTTTCACTTAAATCCCCGGTCGAATAGAATACCTGAGGGGATAGGGCATCTTGGGTCTGATACCGAAACCAAGAGGTCGCCAAATCCTACTCCACTCATCGTGGTGTACATACCCTTCATTTGTATTTGAACGTGCCATTTTCTCATGGACATTCCGCTATATATTCCTGCGTATATTCAAATGCATATAACCTGGTATGTAGCGGAAATAATCGCTACCGGAAGAACTTACATACTGATTGGTCGATTTCTCTATTTGGTCATTGAATTCCCCGAATGGGATATGAGCTTGTACTTCTAGATCTGCTTCATCCATGGTTGAGGTGTTACGCCTGTCTGTTTCATTAGAACAGCACAACGATTTAGTAGTAAGAAAGTTTTGAGTTTTTAGCCAAAATTCAGGATCGTATCTATAATATGATTTTGTCTAGACAAACTAGATCATATAAATTGAGCTGCGGCCATCTCATTCCCGCTGTCACGTGGTCGACTCGGTCTACTTGTAGCCTCCACGGCAGATTCCGCTTTGCCTACAAAGCTCAACGCGCCGCAATTGCTCCCCTCCCAACGCAATTTTACACTCGCTTCATCGCCAAAGCCAATCGCAGATAGAAGTTGAGCTCGCATATTATCCTTTCTCACACATCCATGAACTCCAACTCGGGATCCCTCTTCGGAGGTGGTGGTTTTGGAGGCACAACAAATACTCAACCCTCCAGCCTTTTCGGCTCGACCAATGCTCCCAGTGCCTTTGGCGCGAGTTCTGCAAGAACTCCTCAACCAGCGCAAGCTCCATCACTGTTTGGCCAGTCACAAGGTCAGCCCCAGGCCCAGCCCCAGGCTCAACCCGCAGCGCAGCCGAAGAGCAATGCAGAGCAGGACGGACTTTCAGCCCAGTCAACCAAGCCTGCATTCTTCAATAGCCTATTGGAGCGCGGAAAAAAGCGCCCACTATCCAGCACTGGGCATAATGGGAACTTTGACGATGTTCCCAGCCTTCAATTGGGCTTAGATGACATTCGAAGAAAAGCAAGAGAACTGGGTCCTGGAAGTAGCAAGGATTCATCGCAATCAGGCACAGCTACTAAAGCGTAAGCGCCCCGTCCGATATTACGTTTGATGCGCTAACATGTCATCTCAATATTCAGCCATTACCTTCTCGCATCCTCCGGTATCTCTCCTGGGCGAGCACTGCGCGATCTTCGCTCTTTGGATCCCCAGGCCTCATTTGCGGCCCCCAGAGAAAATGATAGCTTTGACCCTGATAACCAGAGGTTTTTGAGAATTATTCAGCAGCGTGGTAGACAAGTGATGATAGCCGAAAGCCTATCACGAGCTCAGAAGGACTTTGATACATTTTTGGAGGAGAAAGTCGATATGGACTGGGAGGATCAGCGCCAGAAAATCTTTCATCACTTCGGACTTTCCCAGAAGGATGCCTCAACTGGAGGAAACCTCAAATCTACTGCTAGAGGCAGTGCTTTTGGCCGCTCGGCAAGACAGTCCAAGCAGGGAGGTGCTGGCGCTGCTAATGCAGCTTCACGGAGAAGTGTTTTCGGACGATCTGTCCTTGACAAGTCTATTATTGGAACTCCGGGTACTGGGCTTGCTGGTTCTCAACTGTTTGAAGACCCTACCGAAAGAAGTGAAGGGCTGCCTGCCTCATCTCCCGATCTTCGCTTCACGCGTGAGAAGATGGGCCACTATGCTGAAAGAGTTCAGCAGCTAAACATAAGCAGACTTCAAGGCCATTCATATCCTATCCTCCACCAGTTCTCGGAGGTTGAAAAACATGTCGGTGGTGATGTAAATCTCCCCTTTCACACTCCTTGGCTCTTATCTCCTATCCTTATGCTTCGTTACCAACTCGATGCTAACAAATTTCCATATAGGTACCCCGGCAATTATCTGAAGCTTATCATGCCTTGATAAAGATCGTGGGAGAGAAACCTGAGATCACAGGTGCATCGGATCCCGGCGCAGTGAAAGCGCGTCAATATGCCAAAGATTACTTAGAAGAGTCCAACACGTCTCTTAGCACCATCAATCTCAAGAAAAAGATTCTTGAAGGCTCCAGGGAATTCCTTGAGAAAACATTCTTCAAGGAGCTGGAACATGTCATTGCCAAGAATCCCCGAGAAGCTCAATTGGGTGGTATCCCTTCCGTGGTCAACAAGATACGTGCATATGTTCGCCTTCGTGCTACACGAAAGGATCTTGTTCCCGACGGCATCGACTTGCAAGAAGTCGGTAATGTGCATTGCTGGGTTCTCATATTCTACCTGCTTCGATGCGGATTTATTACCGAGGCCGCAGAATATGTCAGCCAAGATCCTGGATTCAGATCGCTGGATCACAAGTTTGTGACATATATGACAACATATGCCCAAAACAGGCGACTACCGCGTGACTTACAACAAAAGATCAATGGCGAATATCAGCAACGCTCGCGAAACGCACCAGACAATACAGTTGACCCCTACAGAATGGCTTGCTACAAGATTATTGGCCGTTGCGATCTCTCCCGCCGACGACTTGAAGGCGTCAATCAAACTGTTGAGGACTGGATGTGGTTGCAGTTTAGCCTCGCTAGGGAGGATGACCGCGCTGAGGAAGTCGCAGGTGGTGTCTTTGGGTTAGAGGACATCCAAACCGACATTACAGAAATTGGGCAAAGGGTCTTCGTGAAGGGCCAGGAGGGCCCCGGTGGCTACGGAACGTTCTTCCTGCTTCAGATTCTCGGAGGCATGTTTGAACAGGCCGTTCACTACCTAGGAACCTATTCGCCTGTCACTGCTGTCCACTTCGCCATTGCCCTGTCATATTATGGCCTCTTACGTGTCTCGGACTTCTATACTTCTGGAGAAGAACTGTGTAAGTCAATCTATAAAACTTGGATACCTGGCCAATCTATCGCATCACTAATTTTCTATTTCTAGTATCTTTCACCGTGAAACAGTATCCTCAGATCAACTTCGCGCACCTCATCACTCAGTACACCCGTGACTTCCGCACTGGCTCCGTTGAGGCTGCTACTGATTATTTCACACTCATTTGCCTCAATGCGGACCTACCAGGCTCCCTTGGAAAGTCTCAATCGTCTGTCTGCCACGAAGCTTTGCGTGAATTCATCTTAGAGACACGCGATTTCGCCAAATTACTGGGCGACATTCGCGGTGATGGCGCCCGAGTAAAGGGCATCATCGAAGAACGCCTCGATTTGATCAACTTAGCAGATCAAGATGACTTCTTGAAGAACATTACTATCCAGGCTGCCAGTGTCGCAGAAGATAAGGGCCTGCTCATCGACGCGGTTCTGCTGTATCATCTGGCAGAGAACTATGATCGTGTGATTGACATCATCAACCGAGCTCTTTCAGACGCAATTGCTGTCGAGCTGGGTGGAGTTATGCCTAAACTGCAACCTCTTCGCCCGAGAGTGGAACAAGGTCAAGAGGCTGCGGCCATTGGAACCAGCTTAAGCCTGACTGCTGTGGATGACCCTGTCGTTTTAGGCAAAAACATGATCATGATCTACAATGAGAAGCCGATGTATTATGAGAAAATACGTGCGTCTAATCGCGATGCCTGCATCCTACTGCTCCGCATGGTGGAGGCGAAGATGCAGGTTGAAGCAGAAAGATGGACCCCAGCACTGGATGTAAGTTTCTACGTGTTTTCATCGTCGCTTTATCTTCAAGCTTTGACTAATTCTTACTCCGCCCCTAGGCCATTGATCAACTTGGTGTTCTTCCACTGCAGGCTCAGGGCTCAATGCCACACATTCGCAATGCAGCCCAGGCCTTCTCTTCTTTCCCAGACATCATTTCCCGTAACATTGGTCATGTCATTATGTGGTGTATTGCATGTATTGGCCACGAGCGCCGGCGCCAGATCTCAAGTCCGTACGAGACCGACATGCACCAAGGATTCGCAACGAGACTTTTGGGGATGGCCAAGGATCTAATGGTCTTTTCCGGCATGGTCAAATACAAGCTACCGCCTAAGGTTTACGAAGCCCTCGCTCGGGCTGGGGCTGATATCGGAGCTTACTAGAAACGTGGAGCAGATGGCGTGGGAGTACATACCTCTGTACTAGATACTTTCTAATCAAACACTGATTTCGGCATAACATTCGTAAAACGATGCCGATGTTACATCCTTTTTTCCCATACGTTTTTTTTTCTTTTTCTTTTTGAAAAACGGTACGAAATTAGAAATGAATCATCATCCTTCAATAGATTGGTAAACTCCTTAAGAGAGAGATACATATACCCTTTCATTTGTATTTGAACGTTTTGAGGGACCTTCCGCTGTATATTCCTGCGTATGTTGAAAAACATATAACTTAGTATATATTACGTACATGGAATCCCTTGTTCTTCTCTAATACTGCGATTGATAGCACTTGCATACAGAGGAATGTACAAGTGAAGATAAGTTCGTACGTTCAAATACACATGAAAAGATATATATCTACTCAGGAATATTCCGAGTAGTTATAATAAATGTTTGGGGTCGGTAGGGTAACTCATAGAGTAACAGGGACTAGCAGAACAATATAATCTATTAATAGAGAAGCCTTAGACTCTTGATATTCAGTAAGAATACTCAGCTTTGTAGTTGGTTTTATACCAGTAGAGCCCTGATCAAGACTCTCGGATTAGTATAAATTAACATATATACTTATTATAGAGAGCCGTCTCTTAAGATACTCGTCCCTTTTTTTTGTTTTTGATCCAAGTAATCTTAGATCAAGACTTCTTAAAGAGTCGACAAATACAAACGTCGGGCCAAATATCTACAACATACTGGTCAGATATACAAACTTGAGAATATACCATACACTAATCGAACAAACCAAACAAGAAAATGAAATAACAGTATGAGCCCAGATACACAGACGCCGGCCATGATACCGACGTTGGCTTTACTTTGGACAGGGTGCTCGTGCTTCGAGTCTGCTGTAAGATGTTGGATGGTCAACGATACGGTTCGATGATGTTGTCGAGAAAAAATCTTGACGATAGTGTCGCCAATATCGTATCGTCTGAAAAAAAAAGACCGACGATAATATTGTCGACGATATGATATCTGCCAGACCCAAAATATAAAATACGAAGAATAAACGCGGTAGCTCGGACAATCATTTTCCCGGCATAATCGCAGCTCCTCGACTTCGTGATTTAAACCTCGTTCCGTTATGGAGTACTCTGAGAGCTAATTCGCAACTCCTCTACTCAAAAATCATGCCTACTTTTCAGTCGAAAACTTTTCGTCGCGCGACTACCGCGTCTTCCTCGCTTGGTGAAAAACTCGGCGCATTTTATCGTGCACGCCTAGCCCGGCACCCGTTTCTACTCTTCGGCCTGCCCTTCATGAGTGTGATTGTCGCAGCATCCTTTGCATTGACACCTGCGACTGCTCTTCGATATGAGCGATATGATCGAAAAGTGCAACAAGTTAGCAAAGAAGAGGCCTTCAATCTTGGTCTAAAGGGTCCAGATGGAGAGGAAGGAATCAAGCGCAACCCGCGACGCAGAGTTATCGGAGACGAGCGAGAGGAATACTACGTAAAGAAGCTCATTTCTCCATGTGATATATCAAAGTGCTAACCTATACTTCTGCAGAGACTTATGGCGAAGGACTTGGATGACTGGGAACAGAAGCGAGTGAAAAGGTTCGAAGGTGAACCGGATGGGAGAATTTGAGGAGACCCCACTCGGTCTACAATGCGACAGAAGCAGTTGTATCTCACGCCGCAATTGTGACTAGAAAATGGATGGGAAGATTCCCGATACAATTTTTGGGCGTGGTATGTTGCGTTTACTGTATCAGCGTGGAACCTAGTCAGCGCAGTAGCGCCAGTCGGTTACTTTTGCCACCCCAGGACCCCACCCCTTTGATGGCCTTTCTGGAGTTGTGAGATGATGATATGCCTCATGGAGGAGAGATGAGACAGGATGAAACCACCCATCAAAGCCGGCGTTAATTTGGCTTTCTTTGATGAATGAATGCCCGGGAACGCCACCTCTCTCCAGTTCCGAGTTCGTTCCAGCCTCAGCCTGAGCAAATGAAGAGGGTGTGGATCTCCCATCTCAGCTGGGGGATTTGGATTCCAGGGCTTGCAGACTGCTCAGCCCCTAAACCTAACTTGGATGGTTAGTCTTGGATCGGCACTTTTTATGACGACGGAGTTGACCCCATCGCTTCCTTCGATACGAGTGTTTGCGACTTCTGCAAACCCCTAGTACATTGGTACCCGGGGAGGGGCATTTGTAATTGTACCATATGCATAGCGACGGATGTCCATATTCCGAACTGGCCGAGGTGCGAGTTGTGGAGTTGAGTGTGGATGCGAGGGTGAGGGTGAGGGTACGGGTGCGGGTGAGGGAGTACTCTTAAAGATGGCAGTTTTCCCACAGCCTTTCAACTTCATAGTAGAGCCACCCCCCGCAAAGATTATAGGTTATAGGTTATAGAGCTTCGTAGACATGTATAGATGGAGTATTTCGAGCCTGTCAAAGGAGGATTATGTGGAACGCATCTGGGCCAATCGCATATGATGCACGCAGTTGCTGGGGCTTTTCCCCCCAAGCGACTGACTGGGCCCCGTGATCCCCACATAAAGACGTCATACCCTTTTTTTCTCGAAGCCTCCTCTCTCCCTCCGCCAGCCTCTGCCACCCGCGCCTTAATAATCATGGAATGACATCGCCGGCGGATATTAGTCTGTCTTCCTCGCTTCCATTGGTCTGACCCGTCCTGGCCATTCTGGCTGGACCCTTTCATCCTCCCCCCTCGAACGCCCACCCATCTTACGTCAGTCTCTCGCTACGGTTCCCTCACCCTCTCCTTCCCATACCGCTGCTGTCTTGATATACCCTACGCCTTGTGGATATCGAACCGGATAATAGGCACACCCTCGATACCACCCCGTCACCATAGCGATAATCAGATGGTATGAACTGATATCGTCTCTCAAACCGTACACCTGGGATCCAAAGCGCTGGGAGATAGACCGGCGGTCATGACGGGCCCTGGGCGATCACCCTCCTCACCATGGGCGCCATCAGTACACGGAAGCCCACGTGAGGGCAGGACCCAGCAAGGTTTTCATCCCAGCGTATCACCATCAATGCAGGGCGGTTCATTATCAGATCGACCTAATTCCAACTATTTCGGCATCGCTGTGGATAACACAAGCAATCCGCCAACCTCCACACCAGGACCTCATGTACAAAAGAACTGGGGGGCCTACGCTCGCCCTCAGTCTTCTCTCCCAAGTCCCAAACTACAGCTGTACTCACATGAGTCTGTATCGGAGGGGCTGGTCAACCTACTGAGATCTGAGACCGATACTGATAAAGGCCGTCGAGAATCGGCGCTTCAAAGTCGTCGCCCCTCCCAAGATAATAATCCCAATTCAAGAAACCTCGAATCGAAACAATGGTCTCAGGTCTATTTCGGAGGTAATAAGCTGGCAGACGTTCGGAAATACGCGATAGCTTCCTCGGCTTCAATCGGTAAGTGCCTTATGCTTGAGACTTAACCATTCCAGCAAGCAAATCTAACAGAAATTCTCAAATAGACTTGGCTCCCGAACCTTGCCAATGGGTAACCCCTGAACGTTGTGCGGAATTCGTCAAATCTTCAGCGAATAGCACACTCTTGCTGGACGTCAGACCTTTTGCTCACTTCTCGCAAGCCAACATACGTGCCTCTTTAAACCTTTGCATCCCAACTACCCTTCTCAAACGCCGCTCATTTGATACTCAGAAACTCGAAGGTACCTTCACCAGTGATCTTGATAAGCAGAGATTTTCCCGATGGAGAGAATGCAATACCATCATTGTCTATGACTCCCTTACAACTGAATCAAAAGACTCCGCTCCACTTCTCAGCGTTATCAAAAAGTTTCAAGCAGAGGGGTGGAATGGAGAAGGTTTAATATTGTGGGGTGGTTACAAAACATTTTCTTCTCGGTTTCCCGCCCTCCTCCACAGGCCTCAGACGGAGGCAGCTGGCCAGGCCCCAAAGAAAAGATCACCGATGAGTATCAACCTTGGCTCTTCAGCCCCAGTTGTTGGAGGATGTGCTCTACCGGATTCATCAACAACTGTAAATCCTTTCTTCAGTAATATTCGCCAAAACACGGATCTTTTAGGTGGTGTTGGACAAATCTCCTTGAAGTTACCCAAGGGGTTGACGGAAAGGAAGCGAAAACGGCTTCCAACCTGGCTCCAAGAAACATCTGATGCCAAAGACCAAGGCTACGCAGTATCGAACAAGTTTCTTGACCTAGAGAAAAAAGAGCTAGAGCGAATGAAGCAGGCTCTATCATACGAAGGGCCTTCAGCGTCTGATGGTGGGGTTGCCAAGAAATACCGAATTGCAGGTATTGAAAAGGGCGCAAAAAACCGGTATAATGATATATATCCTTTTGATCATTCTCGCGTCCGACTTGAAGGAATACCCTTAGGAGGATGCGATTATGTGAATGCCAGTCATCTCCAATCGGAGTATAGCAATCGTCACTATATTGCTACCCAGGCCCCAGTTCCTGATACTTTTAACGTGAGTGACTATGATTAACCGCATCATTGGACCTAACTAATACATGTTATTAGGACTTCTGGCGAGTGGTGTGGGAGCAGGATGTTCGAGTCCTAGTTTCTCTAACTGCTGAAGTGGAACGTGGACAAGTGAAATGCCACCCTTTCTGGAAATCCGGAGATTATGGGCCATTCAAGATAAAGGCCTATCCAGAGCGCTATATCAACGTCGAGTCCAGGAGCTCTTCCGAAGCTGGCTCACAAGAATCCTCTCCCAAGGCTCAACCAACACAATGCTCTGACAACAACAACGAGAGTCCCCTAATAATTGTGCGGCATTTTAGTCTCTACCACACAGCTTTGCCTTTCCAACCTCTCCGAGAGATCACCCAGCTCCAATACCCTTACTGGCCTGACTTTGGAACCATTTCCCAGCCCACTCATCTACTCAACCTTATTGAGCAATGTGACAAAGCGGTGCGTGCTAGCAGCAACACAGGGTTTGGTAGCCAAGATTCCAACCCAAGTGGCCAGCGGCCAATCTTAGTACATTGCAGTGCGGGTTGTGGACGAACGGGAACGTTCTGCACCGTTGACAGTGTACTGGATATTATGAAACGGCAACGGACACCGGGCGCCCACTCTTCCAACTCTTCACAGGGGGCCGGCAAACCTGATGTTGATTTAATCACCAAAACCGTCGAGGACTTTCGTACCCAACGCCCTTCCATGGTGCAGAACCTCAGTCAGTTTGTACTCTGCTATGAAAGTGTGCTTGAATGGCTTGTCTCTCGAATGGACGATGACAATGACAAACGTTGACGATAAGAGATACCCTTTTTCTTTTCTGGCTTGTCTTCTTTGAGATTTGCATTGTGGGGGTTGAAGGCTTGGGTTGTATTGTTGCATTATAAACGTGTTTCTTATAGCTTTCCTTTCCGGATTCGAAATGCCATAGAAATTAGAAACCAATCTATGAATTTTGAACCTGATACTCCGTCCACACCATATAATCCTGTAAGTCCTGCCTGGGGCAAGTGGGGGCTCAAGGCAACAGGCGGCTCGTGCCCTCCCGCTCTATACGAACCTGAGTAGATAAACACAACATCTTCCTCGTCCATCCTCCTTCTTCCACCTTGCTTCACCCCCACCCAGGTCCAATTCATGCCTTCAGGTAGAGCTCGCAAGATGTTGCTGCTCTCACTTCCCCCTGAGTTGATCCAGATGATTTTGTGGAGGTGTGATCCACCATCTTTTCTTCAAGCGGCCTTTTCATGCCGTACTCTGTTAGAGAACGCTTCTACCACGAGCGATCTTATTTTCCATCAATATGAAGAAACCCCAGGGATATCTGTTGAGTCTCAGGGTGATGATTCTGCATCCCCCCCGACCAACGAGCTTTTTCGGCGACTGCTTCAGGCCTCCTATCGTGAGCTTTACGGAGCTGAGTTTAACTCCAATAGCAAACTCTACGAGTTCGAGGGGCGAGTGATCGACACTCACGCGTCTTACCTGACAATAACGCAAACACAGCAGGAAGCCCTACTCGTCTTCAAGGGCGACCCAACCGTTTATCTGGTGAATGTCCGTGGTGGGGAGCTCACTCTAAAGCGCCGAATAGAGTTACCCGCTCAGAAATTTGGAAAAGTCGAGATCATCGGAACTGCTTTTGATGCGAGTGGATTTTCGATTCTACACACTTTAGCACCAAACGAGCCCTGCACTCACAGTTCATTTGTGAAACAAGCTCTAGAGTCCAACTCAACCTTTTTGGCTCGCTACGAAAAGGACTTGAATTCAGATCGTGATCGTGACATTATCACTCTCCACACATTTCCCACAGACGAGGACTGCAGACCATTATGCTTTGCAGTACGTCGAGAAAAAATTGCTATCTGCTGGCAGTACAAAGATGATGGTGAAAGCTATCGCGTGGTTATGTACGAGGAGGAGAATTTAGCAGCAGACGGTGAGCCGATAGAGACTGAAGAGGATTATACAATTGTTGGTCAGTTTGCGAATCACAGGATAACAAGAAATCTTGTATTTACTGGAAATACTCATCCTCGCTAGAACTCCCCTACTCATCATACGCACTCTCCGAATTCTATAAAGGACGACCACGTCCTGACATACCGAAATTGAAGGGCCCGAGCGTCAAAATGGCTTTTAATGACCGAGGGTACCAGTTGCTACATTACTATCATGCTCAACCTCTTTTTGGCTCGTTTACCAGAACACCAATTACTTACGGAACAAGCGGAATAGAGGTGACTGGCGGAGGCAACAATTGCCTCGTAGAATTCTCATCTTCGCTCTCGCTTCAGTTCTCTATCGGCATTCCGTTTTTCTGCACACATGAACAAGGGAATCCGAATGATGGAGCGACTCGCTGCCACTGGATGTACCTTTCCATTGGCATTGCGACACATCGAATAGAGGGTTGGAAGGTGGCGTGTCTCCTAGTGACCGAGTCTAATCCAGGAGTGCACCGCTGTGACCATACGATGAACGTCGAGCGAGGGAGACGATTTGATCAGTGGCATGTCGCAGCTCAACTTGGGGGGTTCACGGAATCAGACACTTCGCATGGGTCAATCATTGCAGCGTCGAAACTCGGAACCCGGATCGCGCTGGCCAGCTGGAAGACTGTCACTATCTGGCCATTGGATCCCGCTATAGTTATTACGCACAGCCACAAGACCGTTAGTGATACTGATTTCTATCCAGACTCGTGGCAATCCGAAGAAGGAAACCTCGTACTTCGGCCCGTTGTGATGGAGCTTGATGCAGTCTGCTATCAGCTGCATTTCACAGACAACGAAAATGAGATTATTGCCCTTACAGATAAAGGAATTCTGTTCTTGTGCCTCGACTCCAAGGGCCACGGAGTCCGTGTGGTTGAATCTCAAGGTAACAAGCTTCTTGAGGGATAGCTGAAAAAAATGTTTAAAAAGAAACGAAGCCTTTGCTCAAATTGCTTCTCGTACAATGCATGCGCGATTATGTGAACGGACTCCCACTTCGATGCTTCTTGTTTATATTTCCAACCTTTGTTGCGACCCTCGTTGAGGTGCATTGCGAGATCGATACCACTTGCATCAGAAATTTAGCGATATCTGTAATTATGTTCTCCTGGTCGATGGAATTTACTCATTCGTATCCTACAAAGACATCTCCTAGAACGTAAAGAAAAAAAAAAGAAACAAAAAAAACAAAAAAAGGAGTGATAATGCGGGTTGACGTGTAGTATTAATTGTTCAGAAGTGAGTATATCATAGAACTCATTGTCCTTCTCCGCCACCACCACCAGACAAGGTCAAGAACGTAACAATCAAAAGAACCCACCAATACCTGTAACCAAATTAGAACAGTGCGTCCGAGAAAATTACCACACGACTTACTTTTGGATAAAGCTCTTCTCCGGCACCTCTTCGGGATTCTGTCCATCAGGGCTAAGAACAACAGGCCGATTCAGATGAGGCTGCGGCCCGGACTCCTGTAACACCAGCTCCACGCCCGCCTCAGCACTCTCAGCCGACTTGTATGAGGGAGCACCCAGCGAGACGTGGTAGACTTCTTTGGCCGGGTCGAGATGGAGACGAAGCAGAGACTCGCTAGTCAATGAAGACCGCGACACCAGACTGCCGGACCATTGCTTAGGATTTGTAGGGGTAGATGTGTAGAGGCCGATTCGAACGAGGTCATCGTGGTTGGTGTCGGAGGGGGGAGTATAGGATAACAGGTCGGACTCCAAAGACGTCTTGTCGAAGGAAACGCGCGCGAGGACGGAGGGTTGCGGGGCCTCGACTGGCCAGTAAAAGACATCTGTTGTGATGACCTCGGCCAAGGCGAGGGGGAGGGCGAAGGCCCCTAAAAGAAACCGCAGCTGCATGGTGACCCTGAGAGCTGTTGAGGTTGTGGACAGAGACGGAGAGAGAAGGAGAAGCTGTAGCGAGAGTTGCGGCTGTTCTCTTTGTATCGGTATTACCGTGTTGTATGGTGCTACGGTGCAGCCCCGCGGCTGATACAAAGCAGGTGGGCGTAAATACAGTGTATTCGACATCCTGATCCAATCGAACACGAGAGAAAAGTACGTGAAGTATAAGTTGGATGGGACGATGAGCATAGTCGAGTTTGTAGGAGAGTTCCCATTCGTTCTGTACAGTCTGTGGGCTTGACCGTCTCATCTTCGACTTTTATATAGATAAAAATCTTACTCTCAAGCTTACTTTCCCTTCCGGATCATCACCCCCTCCACATCCTTTTTCTCCTGCGGCGCTCCTTGAGATTTGCTTCATCCATTGCACTTGTTATATTATCATTAGTCTCCCGTGTAGTGGCTCTGTATCTTGAGTCAAGTATTCTCACGACCCCAGGGCCTTTACCAAGATATCCCTAAGAGTTCCAATCCAAATGACTCATTACATTGGCATTGACGTTGGCACGAGCAGTGCTCGTGCCTGCATCATTGATACGAACGGTGGCATTGTTGGAGAAGGCTCTCAAGAAACCGCCACAGATCCAATTTCTCGGGCTGTATGGAACTCGCATAACTAAAAGTCCAGTCTATGCTAACTGACACAACTAGGAACAATCCACGACCAATATCTGGCAATGCATTTGCAAAGCAGTAAAAGCAGCCGTCGATCAGAACAACATCAGTCCAAATTCGATAGAGGGGATTGGCTTCGATGCAACATGCTCCCTCGCGGTCTTCAATCATGAAACAAACGAGCCGATCTCCGTATCAGCTCCAGAGTATAAGTCCGACTGGAATGTTGTCTTGTGGCTAGACCACCGCCCAACTACAGAAAATAAAGATATCGGTGATGCTCTTGGTCCGGATCTGATTAAATATTTCGGTGGCAAGATGAGTCCCGAATTTGAGATCTGCAAAGTTCTCTGGCTGAAAAAGCATATGCCGCCAGAGCTGTTTGATAAATGTGCCTTTTACGACTTGGCCGATGCACTCGTCCATATTGCAACTGGTGGCGAAGATTCGGATTTCCCCAGTCTCAGCCGTGGTGAGGACTTTGTGCCTATTGGAATTGATGGAAGCATCAAGGGTTGGAAGGAAGACCTTTTGAAACAAATAAACCTGGGAGAACTGGCCAAAGATGGTTATAAGCGTATTGGATGTGTTAATAAAGTATTGCTTACTATTCCTACATTGGCATGCAGCGGATTTTACTAACCTTTGCTTTCTATCTAGAACGGCGACTATCTGAGTGCTGGTGAACTGGCCGGTCGTCTCTGCGAAAAGGCCGCATCAGACCTGGGTCTCCGACCTGGTCTCCCCATCGGCACCGGAGTAATTGATTCTTACGCTGGTTGGATCGGCACTGTGGGAGCCAAGGTCGAATTGGACCCTCGGTATAAGAAGACCGATGTGTCGAGCAATGACATACGCCAATCATTCACACGCCTGGCAGCCGTTGCAGGAACCTCGACCTGTCATTTAATCATGTCAGACAAGAAGGTCTTTGTCGATCGTATCTGGGGCCCGTACCGCGATGTGGTTGTTCCGGGACATTGGATAACAGAAGGAGGCCAGAGTGTGTCTGGTGAACTACTCAGACATGTTATCGAAACCCATCCAGCTTTCAAAGAAGCAGAAGGGTTGGCCAGGGAACAAAAGAAGAAAATTTTCGGGTTCCTAGATGGGCATTTGGCAGAGATGGCCAAGAAACAAAACGCCCCTTTCATATCCTACCTCGCACGCCATTTCTTCTTCTACGGAGATATCTGGGGGAACAGATCCCCGATAAATGACACACGCATGGTAGGATCCATCGTTGGTTTGACGCGTGATATATCTGTCGACGCACTAGCCATCCACTACTACGCAACACTCGAGTTCATTGCGCTTCAGACGAAGCAAATAGTCACTCAGATTCAAGAGGCCGGCCACCAAGTCAGCTCGATTTTCATGTCAGGCTCACAATGCAAGAACGATATTCTTGTTAAGCTGATTGCAACAGCATGCAATATGCCAGTCGTCATCCCCAAGAATATCCACGCCGCTGTCAGTTACGGCTCTGCACTGTTGGGAGCCAAAGCTGCTAGTGTCAACGAGGAAGGCAGAACGGACGACCTCTGGGATATTATGGATCGCATGAGCAAGCCTGGTAGGGCTGTTTACGCGACTGAAAATGAAAAGGAGAAAGAGTTGCTGCATCAAAAATACAAGATATTCTTACACCAGTGTGCGGAGCAGCAGGCATATCGCGAGTCGATTGACGCTTTGGTGCATACTTGGGACTAAGCCGAAGTCGACTATGCTTGCTATCCTATGATAAGCCTCTTTTCACTTGATAAAAGAACTTGAAATACAAAAAGGGCCCTAGGTAGAATTTAATGAATAGAACATGATGGCTACAAGGAGGAGCCTGGCATAACTTAAAAACAGATTAGATGGTGCCGGAGCAACACTGCTCTATATGAATAACATTGTTCTTGTAAGGTCAACCCGTTCTATGCAGTATCGAAGCTCGTTGACTTACAGGCCCAGTTCCGTAAGATGCAATGAATAAAATTTCAATAGAGCCATATACACATCAAACCTGTCCAGCAGGAAACTAAATCCAGAGCAACAGACAGCATGAGATGATTCAAATTGAGAGAATGCGCCACCAGGAATGAATACGCTTGCCAAATATGAACAGGTATGATGCAAGAAATCGTGAGGGGCCTCGGGGATGACTTGATGAAATTCCAAAGCACGGATCACTTATCGCATATCGAATATGCACAGAGCCTAGTAGACAGGCCCAGATCCGGTGCGGCCAATAGTATAGAACTTTTGGGAGCGATTGGTGTCGAGGGCCAGTGTGTCAAAGCGGCTTACACCAATGCTATTCATGGTGCTGTAGCCAGACAGGTAGAAGCCGATGACGACGAACATGTAAGTCATCACGAGAATAGAGCCCTTGAAATAGTTACTTTTGCCTTCGCCGTAGACGTTGGATAGCAAGAATATGCAGAGGATGACAGTGATCATGTCCCACTGTGGAAAGATGAGGCTACGTGTGGTAATGTTAGCAAATGGAAAGGCAAGAAGAAGTGTAAATGGACATGACTTGGGAAAAACTTACTTGAATGAATGCGAAGCGAGTTCGCCGGGATCTAAAGAACTTGTGTAGTATGCACTGAAAAGAACCAGAGCAGGTACCTGTAACATGCAGACTTGAAGCGCGTACGCAGATCCAACCTCCATAGACAAGGCAATGTTGCCATTCATGGCAAAGGAAATGGCATTCTTATCATTTGTCAGCAGAGTTATCAGAATAGTTAGCAAAGCGGACTTTGTCTTACCAAGAACTCAGTGGTATTAGGAACAAGCGCGAAGAGGGTGATACCAAGGAACTTCTCATCAATGTCCACACTCTCTAGAACCACATCGACAGTGTCAACCAGGATCTCAGCAATGATTGCGTAGAGGATAGTAGATCCCAAGAGGATGATGGAACTTTTAGTTTTACTCCAATTGGGGGCGTCATGGCCTCCACTTGCTTGAGCTGGCGCTGCAGTAGTACCGCTGTCTCCATACTCTTCACCAGCTTGACCTGCTTGTTCCGCAGCAAAGCGGCCCGTATGACGCCCCATGCTTTGTTGCCCCGCGGCTTTGCGATTCCGAGCAGCGTCCCGAAGACTTGCAGCCGTTATCTCCGCAGCGGCCATGTGCGCGACGATGCCATCTGCCTGGTCCTCAAGACCAGGGGTGCCATATGGGCTTCTGCGTACGTCATTTTTCGCCGACGGAGGTACCAAATGAGGTGGGCCACCCCGATTCTCGTCCTCGCCTCGCTCCGTATTGATCGGGGGCCTGTTTGATTTGATATGCCGTAGAGATCTATTAACAGCTCGCTTGTAGTTGGTTTGAGCATCTCGAATAGCTCCAGACGCCTCAGGAAGCAAGCCACTCAGATATGGATCCTTTTTCTCATCATGCTCTGCCCAGATCAGAGCAGCATGGGTCCTGAGAGTGAACCAGAGACCAATAACATAAGAAAAGGAAAGGGCAACAGCTGCAATCCATGCGTAGGGCTGGACAGCCTTTTGGAAGAAAATATCCTTAACAGCCGCAGACTGAGTGAAAAAGCACTGGCGACAATCTCTGTCCTCTCCCACATCAAAAGCACCCGTGCAAGCATGGCAGTTTATTTCGTGCTAGTGAAAATTAGCCGATGCGCAAGGTCAGAAGAAATTGGAATAGAAACTTACACTCCCAAAGACTTGGTAGAAGAGCGTGGGCCCAAAGGCTGCAATAACGGCGAACAGCAGCATAGTCGAGGTCACACCAGCAGATCTCAGATTGAAATGCTGTGTCTTGCGCTTGATAGCACCGAAGCACATGGACAGGCCGGGTAAGAACAGAATACCGGCGAAGATGCTGCCAATTAGACTGCCCTCGACAAGTTGGGCTTTGCCTTCGGTTAGGGCCACGCAGTAAAGGTATACCTCTACGAGGGTTGAGAAAAACGCATTAATGGCGGCACCCAGTCCCATTGAAGATTGGGCGGAAATTGAGGCCACAGCCTGGCCAATGAAGTAGGCCAAAGGAATGATTGAAAACAGGGACAAAGTGAAGATGAGACCCGGGTGTGTCAGCCAGGACTGCACCCCTAGGAACCGGTTCAGGAGGAAGAAATCGGCAATCACGAAAACGACCACGCTCAGAAGGTTGATAAAGAAGATATTGGTGCCGTCGATGGTGTATTTCCAGTATCTCGACCCAGCTGCTCGGTAAGTGCAAACTATGACGGCAGTAGTGTCGATATCCTCGTCATCGCGAGGGTAGGCATCATCGCGGTGGAACGACAGGGCAAGAGGGTGGCGGCGCAGATGGCTTGCCAGGATCAAGGTGACACGGCCCATTGGAATAAAAAAGACCAACAGCCAACATACCAGCGAGACCATAAGCATAAGTGGTCCTATTAAGAAGTAGAAGCATAAGAAGAATACCACTCGACCCAAAGTCCACTTTCCGCGGCCAAACCAGCGCCGCTTTGGGTAGCCCTGATCGGAATCAGAATCAGATCGTTGCCCTCGTTGTGGACGGCCCAGGAGACTATCGTGTTCACCAGCAGAATCAACGCTATTTCGCCGACGTCCGATCAGAGACCGCCGTTCAGGGCCAAAGAATAGTTGCTGCCGCGCGCCTTCTTCCAAGTCTTGTCCAGTCTGCCACCTCGTATACTCATTGAAAGTGCGCCCCTCCCCATGATCCTCCGCCGCATAATGGCCATTGGAGCTTAACAGAACAAATGACCCAAATGGATAGAGGATATAAAGGGCGAGCCTTGCCAACAATTTTCCATAGGCAACCGCGCTGGAGGAAAAGACAAAAAAGAAACATGTACATGCAGACAGCAACACCGCTAATGCAAGCCACCAGCCAAAAACCAGAGTCCAGATTATATTGCTCAGAAATACCATAGAGCTGACATGGGCGCCCGGCGATCCAGGTTTTGTATGAATATCACCCTCTGCAGTCTTCTCCACAGACCGGTTTTTCTTATACAATGCGGGTTTCCAGATTCTCAGACCAAAGGGGTGAGTGTCATTAATGGCTTTCTGTCGGTCTTTTAGCGTGAAATCAGCATCACTGTCGTCATCGTCATCGTCGTCAATGTTTTCAGCATCGTCCGCATCCTCGTCCTCTTCGTCACTACCGATTTGAGACCCTTGCAAAGACGGGATGGAGGCATCCAAACCAGGCTTTGGCAGACTTAGGTTCTCGACACTCGTATTATCCCATTCTGCTCGAGGTAGCGGGCTTGGTCGCGTGCTGGGACGGCGATGGAGGGTCGGGCTGCGTGCTCTCGAAGGTCGGATTCGTGGAGACGCCGTGGAAGACGCATGCTGAGCAATGTCTTCCTCGACTTCATTCAAGCCATCATCAGTCGAGAACTGCTGTCCTTTGTGAGGGATCCGTCTTGTGGAAGACATGCGCCGGCTGAAAGAGGGCTTCTTGGACTTGTCCGCGGCACCGGAGGCACCTGGGCGATTGGCGAAATCATCCTGAGCTTCGTTGAAGCGCATGTCGGACGTTGATTCGGTCGGAAGAGAATCTAGAGTTCCTTTCCCCCCCCAACACGTCAGCACCACTGCATCTCCTCCTCCTTGTTACACGGGTCATTTATTTTCCAGTCATACCGTAGGTTCTCCGTATGGAGGGCGCTGGCCTACCAGCGGGTAGAGATGATCCGGTAGCATAATCCACACTGGTAGTTCCTGACGCCTGGTTGGCGTTGGAAGTGTCAGTGTTCCCTTTAGTGCTCCCCATGGTGTACGGTGTAGCACCTGGAGAATGCAAGAAAGAAGCAAAGAAAGCAAACTGATAAAAAGCAGCCGCGGAGGTCTGAGCGCTCAACCACGAGCTGGTACCCAGAACAGGGCAGTAGCAGGGCGTGAAAAGGCCACGATCATCTGCATGGCATCAGCTGAGAGAAACTAGCAGTGCTACAACGGCCGCGTGGAGAGCTTTGCAAATGGCGGGTGATCTCGACTTGAGGTGCTTTGAGGCCAATCACCGTCTCACGTCCGAGACGGTGGACTCGGGGTCTCTTGGGCCCGCTTGCTTAGTCCGATATATTGTGGCCTTATGTCCAAGGCAATAAGTGCGCCGTTTTTACAAGGCATTAAATTAGTCATCCTGTTCCCGCAGCTTCCAAGCTGCCCTGCCGTGAAGCACCAGCTCCGACGTGCGGCGCCTGTTGTCTTCACGCCTCTTCCTTCCCGTCATCTAATTGACCCATTCTATCTCCGCCTGACGAATTCTAGTTATCACTTTTGTTTCTATCACACTCTCCCGGATTCCGCGACCTATCCTATCCCCGGATAGCGTCATTCTGCCAACATGGCGCTGGACAGTTACTACCGCAATAAGATTGAGGGCATGAAGCTCGAGATCATCCAAGGCCAAGCGATACTACGACGATTAGAAGCACAACGCAATGATTACAACTCCCGCGTGCGGCTACTGCGGGAAGAGCTTGGCTTACTGCAACAGCCAGGCTCGTACGTCGGTGAGGTGGTCAAGGTCATGAGCACCAAGAAAGTGCTTGTGAAGGTACATCCAGAAGGCAAATACGGTATGTACGATGTATACAAAGCATCAACGGAATGACACTCATGTCAGTGTTGATACGATACACCTGCTAACATGCTCTGGATGGCAGTGGTGGATATTGCAGATGGCGTGGACGTGGCCAAACTCACCGTCGGCAAGCGAGTTGCCCTCCTCTCGGATTCATACAAGCTAGAGAAGATGCTACCGTCCTCTGTCGACCCTCTAGTATCCCTCATGATGGTGGAGAAGGTCCCCGATAGCACATACGACATGATCGGTGGTCTGGACCAGCAGATCAAAGAGATCAAGGAAGTCATCGAGTTGGGTCTCAAGCACCCGGAGCTGTTCGAGTCGCTCGGTATTGCACAGCCCAAGGGTGTTCTACTCTACGGTCCTCCGGGTACTGGTAAGACACTGCTGGCGCGAGCTGTGGCCCATCACACCGCGTGTCGATTTATCCGGGTGAGCGGTTCAGAGCTGGTACAGAAGTATATTGGTGAGGGTAGTCGAATGGTGCGTGAGCTTTTCGTGATGGCTCGTGAGCATGCCCCGAGTATCATCTTCATGGATGAAATCGACAGTATTGGTTCCAGCCGGATAGACTCCGCGGGAGGCGGTGATTCTGAAGTGCAAAGAACAATGTTGGAGCTGCTGAACCAGCTGGACGGTTTCGAGCCCACCAAAAACATCAAAATCATTATGGCGACCAATCGTCTGGACATCCTGGACCCTGCCTTGCTGCGACCCGGACGTATTGACCGCAAGATTGAGTTCCCACCACCATCGTTAGTTTCTTTCCTCCCCCTTCAGCCTTGGATATGATCAAAAAAATCTTACATAATACTAACTTGATATCTACAACTATTAGGGTCGAAGCACGTGCGGACATTCTGCGCATCCACTCCCGTTCGATGAACCTGACGCGCGGGATCAACCTGACCAAGATCGCCGAGAAAATGAACGGATGCTCCGGAGCAGAACTCAAGGGAGTGTGCACGGAAGCAGGCATGTATGCACTCCGTGAGCGGCGAGTGCACGTCACACAAGAGGACTTCGACTTGGCGACTGCCAAGATCCTCAACAAGCACGACGATAAGGAGGTTGCGGTATCCAAGTTGTGGAAATAAAGAGGCATGACAGGAACTTTTGACTTCGATAGTTGGCCTGTATCACTAGATCTAATTCTATCGTTGGACTATAGTGTCTCTTTAGATGAGTGACGCGTCTCTGTAATTTCAGCCAAGCCTTTTTAAGTCGTAGTGATGAGCCTGCGGGCCCAGTACAGCCCCCTTGGCGTGCGTTGATGTACACAAATTTAGGCAGAGCAAAGGTTTCACGCGTTTTCTCGAGTCAAGGGGGCGGGAAACCATGTAGGCTAGAGGCTTGGCCGTCACCCCTGAGGTCTTGGCTTGGGTGAGCTGGGGATTTGGAAGGGAAGCATACAGACGGAGTATACAAGGCAAGCGGCTGTGGAAGTGCGAGGTGAGGTTCGAAGGGACAAGTATGAGATGACGTGGGCCCATTGTTGAAGCGGCAGGGACACGCATGGTTGAATGCAGGATTGAGATTGATCATGTCCAAAGACCTGTGTGGACGAGGGAATGTTAGATCGACGCTTGGCGCAGATATCTCAGGACAACGGGATAGTGCGTACTGTGTATAGTCTGGCTGTGTCGATAGAGTATAGACCCATTGGACCACGACAGCGCTGTTGCCACCCCCAACCCGCTAAACCCACCGCCATTCGAGAACAAAGTGGAGCCTGAGAAGCGCGTGACCTGCGGATCAGTGGGGCTTTGCAGTATTAACGAAATGATGCGGTACCTGGTACCTGGGGATACTCGCCCTCCCCCACGCTCTCTCCCTTTTTGCGTCTCGTCCGGGCATTTGCCAAGTACCGGCCAAGTATATCGACCCCTTGCCTTTGATCCAACTCTGCATGGGCCCACCGGATCCCCGGTGTGTGTTTTGGGATTCTCAGTAGGACGGAGATACAGTTCAGGACTCCCGCATCTATACTCCGTCGAACTACTGTCGCTATTATACTCCGTACTCCCTACTCCGTCCTCCGTAGGCGATCTCATACTTGCCAAGAGATCCTTCATAAATCACATTCCCACTGCGCTGTAGATCGAGGATCTCCTGTGATCAGACCCTGTTGCAGACGACGTTGATCTCCCAATATTGACCGACTAGAATCGTGCTATCCGGAATTACTCAATTGAATAAACCAATCCTTCCCAACATCCCCACCCGGGCTTCGTGAATCCTGGCTCCACCAGAGCTTCATTGGTCTTGCAACTGCACTGAGCAGCCATTTGACTCAAGCGCCCCCATCTGATCGGTGGATATATTTCAACATTGACCCCCCCCCGCCCCCGAGGGCTTTGAACCCGTCTGTGCCAGTGGAACCCGTCTCTTCTATATCCATCAAAGATTCCCCCCCCGGACTATGTCCGACCTCTGGCTTTCTTTGGTGTCCGCGATTGACCCCAACATCGAAGCCATGCCTGCTGTCCTACAATCCACCATCACCCTCCTCGAGTCTGAACTCGTCAAGGCTCGCGCCGCTCTCCACGAAATCCAACCCTCTCCCCCGCTCTTGCGCATTGGCGATGAAGTCGCCATCGGAGCTATGGCCGCTTATCGGCAGAATCTCATCGGCCGCGCCCCGGATTTCTATGGCTCGCGTCGCTTGACACCAAAGGAGTTGGGCCTGGAGCCCATGGTCTATGAATTGTCTGAGAAGCCCCAGGTGGCCATGATCCCAGAGCCTACAAGCATACCCGCACCAGCGCCACGGCGAGCACCTCTAGAGGATGTTCTCACAAATAATCTGATCCTGGACCACATTGCGCCGTACTTATCGGTGCCGTCGCTCGTTGCACTTTCCGCGACTTCGAGACTCATGCATAATATGATCACCAAGACCCCATATATATTTCGCCATCTTGACCTGACGACCTGTCGGGGAGCACAACTCCCAACAGCGCCACAGGAGGCAGGCGACTTGAGGACAGAGGATGAGGTATACTCGGCCCCGCTACGTCACATCTTCTCCAGCCTGGGGAAAAAGTCCATTTTGCAAGATGTGCGCACCCTGGTGCTTGACGGCTTATCTGTGCCAGCAGACCTTGTCTCTGAAATTATCCTGACGGACCGCTTCAATATCAACATCCTGTCGATTCGCGAATGTCGTCACCTCAACGAGCGGAAGCTGATGCAGGTCATCCAGCACGCCGTACGTCCCAGTCGCCCTGAGGGGATGCCTCGCATCAAAGGTATTTACCACTTCTCCCCGATCCATTCACCACCGCGCGCTGCCGTGCGTCGCCGATACCGTGAATGGTGGAGTTCACGGCAGACCTCTCGAAGCTCGAGCCAAAGCTCCTCCGACGCCTCCGATAACGAGGAAGACTCCAAGCCAGCAAAGCCGCAGCAGCACGAGTGGTACAGCGCTTCTGGAAAGATGTTCAAGCATAGCATCGAAGAAGGGTGGGCACAGACTCTACAGAAATGCGAGGGCATCATCGCCTTCGATGCAGTGCTCTGTCGCGGGCCTCGCCACGACATCAATTCGTACTCAATGAATGACGAAGAGACCTCACCCTCGGAAGCTCCGCTGCTCGCGCCCGCGATAGCCACTGTAGCTCTGGGGCCTCGAGGATGCAACGGGTGCCATAGTTCCCCCGAGGGACCAGCTATCTGGGGACAGTCTCCAGATGAGCAGTTCCCCTTGCTAGGCCCAGTCCCATTGCACATGTCGAGTATCGTGGCGGCTAAGCGACCGGAACAAATTCCTGGGAGACACCCGTTCCTCATCGCCCGATGCGCCGACTGCTTAACAGACCGGTGGTGTCACCGATGCAACAAGTGGTTCTGTTCGAACTGTCTGCCAAACCCGCAGCACTTGCAGGCCAATTTGGCGCCTCACCAGACTGCGGTGCGACATTCTAACGGCCAGCCAGCTGGGGCCCCTAGACCGTCTGATAGACAGGTATGATTACCCCCCTCTCCTCTAAATTTTGTTCGATAGAAGCATGATACTGACTTTGTCCAGCGCCTCCAGAAAGGTGTCAGCAAAGACTGCTGGGAGTGCGGCCCGACTGTAAGCATAAACCACCGAACATAAGTCATCATGGTATTCTAACCTATTTCCTAGTGCGCCTCTTGCAAGCTGGACTGCCAATATTCCTGCCAAAGCTGCCAAGGAGACTACTGTATCGACCACAATGAGGGATGTTCAGCGACGATGGTAAGTGTCTCATCCAGCAACAAAACCAGCCCAAACTAACAAACGCACAGTGCGACTGGTGCAACACGAGTTCTCGCCACCGAATCCGCGTCCTCAACTGAGCGCTAAAATTAATGAACCATCTCTATTTCTAAGCCGGGAGTCTGGGGGCGTTTGATTTACAATCCATAGTTTCCAGGTATTATTATTACTTTAGAATTGTGGGGGGGCGGAGAGAAAGACATGGCCGAGGCTTCCAGAACAATCCCAACTTTAGCCCCAAACTCCACCTTAAAAACCACTCTAAATTCCACCAGCACTTTTTCCTTTCCCCCATCATGGAAGGGACCACATTAACTTGGTCAGCCCAACTGGCCGTAACGCCCTTAACGCGAAGCCCTCGCCTACCAGGCGATAAGATAACCCTACCCCAAAGCGCGCTGGAGCAGCTTCTCGCCGCCGCCCCGCTACAAGCTGTTCCCACCAACGCCCGCGTGCACACGAGCTCCTTCGACCCCTTCAACCCGCACACCTTCGCCGCAGAATCGGTCGCGCGCCAGCAGCTCGAGCACAGACAGCAGCAGCTCCCCCACCCGTTGACGTTCCGGATCGTGAACCCCGACAATGGGCGATTCGTGTATGCGGGGATCCGCGAGTTCTCCGCAGCGGAGGACGAGGTGGTGTTGAGTACGCTGCTGCGGGAGTCGCTAGGGATCCAGGAAGAGAGGAGCGAGACGACAGAAGATATCGACGAAGAGGGTGCAGAAGGGCGATCGAAGCCCCTCGTGACGGTGCATGCTAAACAGCTGCCCAAAGGGACGTATGTTCGACTACGGCCGTTGGAAGCAGGCTACGATCCAGAGGACTGGAAGGCTTTACTGGAGCGGCATTTGCGCGATAACTTCACAACGTTGACAGTCAATGAGCTGCTGACCGTGCCGGGGACGCACAACGAGTCGTTCCGGTTCCTGGTGGATAAGCTGTATCCGGAGGGAGACGGGATCTGCGTGGTCGACACCGATCTGGAGGTTGATATTGTCGCGTTATCAGAAGAGCAGGCTCGGGAGACGCTGCAGAAGCGGTTGGAGCGGGCAGCTCGCGCGCCGGGGACAACAAGTGGGAGCTCTGTTGGGGGAGTCTTGACGCTTGGTGAAGAGGTAGCAGCGCAGGTTCTACCGGGTGAATACGTGGACTACGAGATCCGCGAGTGGAATCGTGAAGAAACGATACAGATTGAGGCGATAACTGAAGACCCTTCAGTCTGTCTCTTTGTGAGCCCGTTGAGTTCTCGCCAACAGAGTCGCCCGCGCATAGATGTACATGTCTGGGGGGACTTTTCTAGCCAGTCGCCTAGACGAGTTATTGTGCGGCCTACGAATGTGGCGCTGGAGGGTGCAGAGGCTCTTTACATCTCTGCTCATGCCAGTCCTTCAACCACCGACTCCGAATCTTCTGTCCCCCCACAACAGCTGCCGGTGCAGTATAGCCTACGGATATCGAAAGAAGAATCAAACGAAGACATGGAAACCGATGAAGCACATGAGCCTGACGATGTCCAGTGCCAGAATTGTCGTCAATGGGTACCACAGCGGACACTCGTTCTACACGAAAACTTCTGTCTGCGCAACAACATCTTCTGTCCAGAATGCCACAATGTATTCCAGAAGCGATCCCCAGAATGGCAAAACCACTGGCATTGCCCTCACGACACCTCCCACGGAAACGACGAATCCAGCAAGACCCGACATGATTCCATATTCCACTCCTCCCACACCTGCCCAGACTGTGAGACCCAATTCGAAGGACTCCCAGCCCTAGCCCAACACCGTACGAACGAATGCCCTAAAAAGCCAATCCTCTGCCAATTCTGCCACCTCCTCGTACCCCAACAAGGCGACTCAGACCCAGACCTCCACGACCCCGAAGTAATGCTCTCAGGCCTAACACCACACGAACTCGTCGACGGCGGCCGAACAACAGAATGCCATCTCTGCAACAAAATAATCCGACTTCGCGACATGAAAACGCACCTCCGCCACCACGACCTCGAACGCGTATCTCGACCCGCGCCACGGATATGTCTAAACCAGAACTGCGGACGCACACTATCCAGCGCTAGCAACGAGTCCCTTGGCCTCTGCAGCATCTGCTTTGGACCGTTTCGCGTCGACACGTACGATCCAGAGGGCAAGGCGCTGCGGCGGCGGATCGAGCGGCGATACCAATTGCAGATGCTGAAAGGGTGCGGGAAAGCATGGTGCCAGAACAAGTACTGCAAGAACGGCAGTCAGAAGAGCTCGTCGGACGCGCTGGCTCCTGCGCTTGGGTTAGCTGATATCAGGAAAATGACTGAACCACTGATTGAGCCGGTTCAGGTTCAGCCGGGTGTCACGAATAGCGCGCCGTTTTACTTCTGTACAGACGAGCTGGGGCAGATTCGGCGGAATATAGCTGAGATGGTTTTTGCGGATAGTGCGGCGTCTGGGAAGGGCTACGATTTTGCGTGGTGTGTAGCCGGTGCTGAGGCTGCAGCTGGGGATGTAGATAAGACTAGAGAGTGGCTTGCGAAGTGGGCTCCAACGCAAGGGGAGAAGACGATCGTGTAGTAGAAGGGGGAGGAGGAGGGGGGTTGGTTTATATAGACAGAATTTTTAACGAAGTTAATGATGCATGATGATATATATAACGACAAGGCTGAATCTCGTAATATTCATGATTAGATGCGAATGAAGCGAACGGCAGCAGACGGAGCAACTCCATTCATATACCCTCTCCCTAAAAGCTATTGATTACCGGCTCATACCATAGAAAAGAGAGGGGAAATTTTAGGCTAGAAGAAACCGGATACCGAATTGAATGGGGCAGGACACTTCAAAGCACTGCACCAGTCTTCGTACCTAGGGTACCGGTTCCCCGCGAAGAAAAGATCCCCATAATACCAAAGACAACATAGAACAAACCAAGCGGATACGCCACCAAACCACGCATACCGCTCATACGAGCCACAGCACAGAACATGCCCGACGAGCTGTAAGTGCACCAGCCCACAGCAGCGGTGGTCAGGAGGTAACCGAACAACGAGTCCATGGGGAGCAGGATACCAATGAGACTGGTAAGGACGAGAGGCAGGAAACAGTAACCCAGGACACTGGCTGAGCGAGGGAAAGTTAGGGTAGCAGAGAAGTGGCCGGCAGCGGAGGAACCAGACATGGAGGGTTTGTGGTGAGGGTTGTAGTTGGAGGGGTCGGCGGCGTTGGGTGTGGAAGCTGTGTCAAGGGCTGGGGACATGAGACTGAGGATGAGATGCAGTGCAACGGTGCCGAAGACAGCAACACCATAGATGTAACCGTAGAAGACCTTGCCAGAGAGGAGGAGGAAGGTTCCATAGAGGACGATGTAGAGGATTGCGCCGTAGAGATCGCTATCGTCCATCAAGTGGTTGTCGATGGAGGCGAAGGGGTTGAGCACGGTGAGAGTCTAGAATTGGAGAGTATTAGCTTCCACATCTTGATTTGATAGATCTCAGACAGGGAAAGAGTGTCATGTTCATGTTGCTGTTGCTGTTGCAAGCGAGTATGTTTGCTAACAAAAGTGGCACTCAACAATATTACACAGTGGTGTCTCCTGAACCCGTGAGGGGCCGTGATAACTCAAGACTTACTTTTGTTCGGATATGCTCAAAGTTGACGCCCAACTCCTCCAATAACGGCGGCTCACCATCGTAGCCCTCAGTTCCAAACGCAGCCAACCAGCCTGTCCGCAAGCCACCTTGCTCACCCATCCTCCCACTCACACCGCCACCAGGAGACCCGAATCCGCCATATCCACCACCTGGGAACGCCTGTGCTGAGGGATTGGAGGCGCCGCCAAATCCTCCGCCGTAGGATGCTTGTGAGGGCGTTGTGTGGCCGGAGACTGAACCGTAGGACGAGGGGAAGAACTGGAGGTTTTGTGCGGAGCCTTGGGGCGCATAGCCCTGCTGTGGTTGTTGGGGGTAGTATTGGGCCATTGCCAAGCTATGGCGTGAGGGGAGAGCTGGCGTAGCAGATGAGATCGGAGGGCGCAGTGCAATTGAAGAAAGGTGAATCTGGAGAAGCTTGAAAGCTCCGATGTGTCCATTTGGCGGTTGACCACCAGCCCGCTGACTCAGCCCCGCATCGGAGGAACCATAGATCTAGATGCCCTACTTTGGAAGCAATGTCGATAGATTTGAGTATTGATCATTATCAATAGTGTTTAGAGATTAGCCAGACGGATTATAATACATTGAGGAGAGGTATAATTAAACTGCCAACGCCGCTAAGCTCTAGTAAGATAACATGTTTCTAAAGGAAATTAATACCAATTCCTAGCTGGAGACCCTTGCGGCCCTCTTCATCCTTGCGGACGACCAGTGGCAAAGAGAAGTTAAGTTCGAAACGGGCAACTGGGTGAGCATAAACGAGGCCCAAGCCGGCAGCAACACTTGGAAGTCCGTTCTGCAGCTCCGAGAGAGTAGAGACAAGCGCATCTTGCACTTCTCCACTAGAGGTAGGAGATTGCTTTTGGGATGTTTGCAAAGGTAAAAGTCGGCCGCCGTTCACAAAAGCCTGCAATCGTACAGGCTTCTCAGCACCCAAGCGAGGCAGGGGCAGTAGGAGGTTTGCACTTCCAGCAGCGTAGACATCACCACCGAGGGCATCGGGGCCCTCACGAGGACCCAGGCCGCACAGGCGGAACCCACGCACATCCGTAGGTCCACCGAGAAGGAAACGATCATTGATTCGAGAGAGCTGGGGCGTCGGTTTCGATCCCAGACCCAGTGGGTATAGAATGCCAGCGCGGAAACCAGTGGTGAAGCTGATACCACTGTCACCCTTGATTCCTGGAATAGGAATGGGGACAGCACCTTGTGTCTCAATTTCTGACTTCCAGAAAGAGACGTCTCCCTTCAAGGGACCCCATCCGGCAAGCTCGTTGAAAGTCTTTGCGTAGTATCCCCGTGAAGGCAACATGGGATTATCGCGTTGATCATTCACCCAGCTGTGCGACACACTGCTCTTGACACTGTCACCTGCATCAGCTCGAACATTTGGAGATGCGTTCTCGGCAAGGCCAGTGATTTGTCTCCAAACACCGCTGTAGCTCAATTCATGCCGGTGGCCGGACTGGGATAGCCACCGAAGTTTGCTCCAACCCCCCTTGACCGCCTCCTCGTGGCTTGCCCACGACTTTTGGGTAGCGCTTGCGATTCCTCCAATCTCCAAGCGAAAGTTCGGGTCGTAGAAGAGTGGGGTTTCGAAAGCGGCCTGGTAGGCAGATCGTGTGCGTGTTCCCAATGAAGCATTCAAGTTCAATGTCTCGGCACCACCGAATACATTACGCCAGAGCAAGTTACCATATGCAGAGCCTTCTGCGTTACCCAGATCAGTTCCAGTCTTTAAGAGCACGCGGGATTTCTCTCGAGCTGCAAGGATCACATCGATATTGCGTAGGCCCTCGGGGCTGTTGCCGTTAGCAGCATCAAGGTGGACAGAGATTGGCTGTTGGAACAGATCTGGACGTATGTTAGAATCTTATTATGCATTATAACGTATTCCCTCAACTGTTGGGGGTTGGTTCTGACCGAATCTTCCCAGGGTGTCTGCTGTCGCCGATACTTCCCGCAATACCTCGGATAACGTGTAAGGTCGGTCACGGTTTCTCAAGAGCGGGCTGACGATGTGGTCGAGGAAGCCTCGTCGAGTGTTTGGGGCGCTGACAACCTGTACGGAATTGACAGTACACGGAAGGGTAGAATTTTGGTCGATCTGTTTGTGAACATGCGATTAGCGGGAAGTTCCGAGTCACTGCAAGTTGTGGACGATGAAAAGTAGAGCAAACGGTTGATCGAATATCAATTACATACCAGCTCCGAGAGGCGAGACTGCGCCTTCTGCAGAATCGCTTGCATCCGCTCATTCATAGCATTCTGCTGCTCTTCGGCCACCTTCGGGTCCTGACGCTGTTGTAGGCGCTCAAAGATCTAGTATAGAATTTAGCATGCCAAGGAATATCATATAAACCGGCAAGAGCCAGCACTTACGCCGTCATCTCCAGCAGAAATAGGAGAAGCCATTGTGGTGGCTACAATGGCATGAAGCTGGCAAGCGTCAAAATCCAAGAGTGACGCACGCCCGACTCGTTCGCCGCGCGGGAATCACGCCCCACGTGACCCTGCCTAATCGCCGCAAATGTCTCCATCCAGTCCGCCTGCGTCACTTGAAACAGTCGACTACAACATTTCACCTTAGACCTCGCTTTCGCTTCTCTTCTTTGAATTCTGCTACCGCAGAAAAGACACATCCTTCGCTTAATTCATCCCCGTCGCCGTCAAAATGGCGACAAAAGCAGCCTTCAAACGGGTAAGGAT
The DNA here is from genome assembly GCA_002153405.1 of Mycosphaerella populi pn0402. Taxonomy (NCBI): domain Eukaryota; kingdom Fungi; phylum Ascomycota; class Dothideomycetes; order Mycosphaerellales; family Mycosphaerellaceae; genus Mycosphaerella; species Mycosphaerella populi. The sequence goes on from MWPW01001627.1 coordinate 60,631, forward strand.
AAGCCCTATCGCTCATCATGGTGGGCGCTTTACTGATAATTGTATACAGCTTACGCGCGAATATCAGAATATCCAAAAGAACCCTCCTCCATTCATCATAGCGCATCCTTCGGAATCCAACATCCTTGAGTGAGTTCTCTCCCGCTCATGACATTACTGCTGCCCACGGGAGCCCTGCAGGACTTTGAATTAATGGGTTTTAGGTGGCACTATATTCTGACAGGACCTCCTGGCACTCCTTACGAGCATGGTCAATATTGGGGCACCCTCATGTTCCCTCCCGAGTATCCATTTGCCCCGCCAGCGATTCGCATGCACACGCCAAGTGGCCGATTCCAACCCTCTACACGACTCTGTTTAAGCATCAGCGATTTCCACCCCAAGTCCTTCAATCCCGCTTGGGAAGTCTCAACAATATTGATTGGATTGCTTTCTTTCATGACTAGTGAGGAGATGACCACCGGAAGTGTTAGTGCGTCAGAAGGGGAGCGCCGAGTGTTTGCTGCACGATCTCGATGGTGGAACTCTACCGGGGGTGGTTCGCATGTCAGTGCCACACCAGGGGTAACGCGAACTTCGAAGGGAATCAATAATGTCAAAGCTGGCGATGGAGGGTTAAAGTTCCGCACCGAATGGCCAGAGTTAGACGAACAGAACTGGGCATGGATGAAGGAGCATCGCATCGAAACGGCCACGGGCCAGATCCTTCCCGACCCTAATGCGCCCAACAAGTGCTCCCCAGAGACCAGTGCTCTCCGTCGACGGCCGAATGGAAGCGGCCCTGGACTCGGAGCAGTCATGGAGGGAGGCCATGTGGCTCGGGAAGCCGGTCAAGGATGGGCCGGACGGAACCGCGTCTGGATCGGACTGGCAGTGCTTTTTGGCTATGCACTACTCTCACGGCTCGTGAGCGACGTGCAGGGGTAATAAAGCCAGAAATGATACGGCTATCTCAACTTTTCTTATTTCTTCGGTCGCTTCACCATCTCCTTTATGATGTTGCTGGGTTTGATCTATTTGGCGGCATCTTCGGGCGTATTCCAGAGGAAACTAATGGGTTTCTTTTCTTGTGTATATTCGTACTATGAGCGTTGCATTGCGCCCTGTATATCATCTACTACCTGGAAAGCAAGGCCGGTGACACCTCCGGGTCCCAGTTGGATAAATCATGGTTGCGGATCTAAATGGGGCTGGTGCTCCCTTGGCTCCCCGCATTGTCGTAAACTGCTGCCCTAATTCCTCCCTCTCTCCTTCCCCACTTCAGCCTCTCTAGCTCTATTGGCCTATCTGTATTTTGATTGCCCCTGGCGGGCCCCAATGATGGACCAGCATTTGCAGCCGTTGGCGTTCGTGGGTGCTAGACCTTCCGATCCAGGTTCGTGCAGACGTTCCCCTTTTGTACCTTTTTTTTTTGCCAGACCCACCAATCCATACGAAGCTCTTGGAAGGTCCGCTTTTGCAGATCCTCCACAGCACTGAGCAGGATTGGAGCTGACAAGGGCCTGGGGATGAAGATGGTACCGAAATAGCCGCAGAAGCTTTGTACTCTAACAGTTTGCATCCAGAACCCCGTCCGAGACCCGCGGCGCCGCCTGATCAGCCATCGTTCACTTTTATCGACCACGACGACGACTTAACTTCCAAGAGGATCAAAGATGTCAATGCACGGAAAGCGATTCGCTCCCATGTCATGCGCGACGTGCGCCGCCGGGAGCGGCTAGCGGGGACGAAACGGACATCTAGACGTGACAACAGGGGCCAAAGCTCAGCTGCTAAGCTCGAAGACAAAGCCCAGGAGCAGGAGGATCAAAGCCTTGTCTTGAGAGCGGCGTCCCAAGAGGCTGGTTTGATCACAAATCTGGCTGCTCCCAAACACAGAGATCGCCCGACTCATTGGACCGCATGCCCTTTGGTCTATCACTGGAGTCTTAGTCCACGTTCTTTACCGACAGCATGGTTTTGCGATCCTTTCTGCTCTTTACCGGGGTCAGGCGAGCTTCCATTGGCCGTTGATAGCTTGGTATTCTACTGTATGTGATTGCGATTTTTTGGTCCAATTTCCCCTGTCTTACAACAGCTAATGTTGATCATGATGTAGGGAAAAATAGTTTTGTTCCGATGACATTCCCAAGTGGTCTCAAGGACTCGCAGATTCCGGAGCTTGAGTTGATGGTTAGATCTTCTTTCTCTGACCCGGGAAGCTTCTTCGGTCTCATGAGCATGTGTGCTGCACATCGGGCCGCTCTGGGAATTGGTCCTTCCGATGGGCTGCCTGCTTCTGACCTGGTTGTCAACGACCCGGATTACTGTGTAATGAAGGCAAAATGTATACGTGAGATGAACGTTAAAGTTCGAGACCCCACATTGGCTTTGACGAATGAGGCATTTGATACTATCGTGAACCTCCTCACAGGATCCGTATGTATTTCAATACCACGTCATGCTTCGGCACTCTTGGCTAACTACCCATGAAGTTGATCGCGGGCCAATTTGACGAGGCTCGAATTCACTTGACTGGTCTTAAACGAATGGTGGACCTTCGAGGAGGCATTACGGACGAGAGTATAAGTTCATCTTCCATGCTCTCTGCGATTTTAACGTATGGAACTTGAGTCTATTTAGAGAAACATTGAAACTGAAACTTTGAATAGGAGCGATGTCAAAGCAGGTACCGGGCTCATGACCAAACCTGTCTTCCCTTTGACTTGGGATACGCAACCTATCCCCCCTTCCATCCAGCAACGAATTAGACCACCTGCCTCGTCTCCAATACGGCGCATTGGATCTGGCTTCTGGGCTAATACACTTCTCAGTCAGTCTCTTTTGCGGATTCTGAACGTCATCCGAGAAATGATCTTCTATAGCGTAACTCTTCAAACTACGCCCCTGGCCATCGAGCAAACTGACCATGACTTTTTCCGCATCCTGAATTATGAAACCGAACACCAATTACTTAGTTACATATATACCGATAATTTAGAGGCGCAAACACCCGAGCCTGATCTTGAAATACACCCTATCGAATCTGTGACACGCGTGGCCTCTATCTGTTTTCTTAACCACCTCCTGATTGTGTCTCCTCCGTCGTCAGGCCTTGGACGGGCTCTAACAAAACACCTTGTCAAAGAAGTGCAGAACTTCAAGCTCAATATTCTTCTCCATCTGCCAAAAGAGAATTATGGACTCATGGCATGGGCCTTGTTCATCGGTGCGCAAGGTGCACTCGGTCAACCCGAGCGACGTCTGTTTGTGGAACGGCTGGCCCGCGTCACAATGTTATGCGGCTGGCAGTCATGGGATCAAATCTCGCGAATCCTGTCCGACTACTACTTCTTACCCGAAAGTCAAGGCGTAAGATGGCGGGCCATCTGGGATGAGGCCATGGCTGGATTTGTGATCTCTGGCGACGGAGAGGAATGACAAAAGTTTATTTGCTAGAGTAAGGTCCGCAAGGCGACTTATAGTGACTGTAATGTAAGACTTTAATGAAACAATACACGATATTGACCTACAACTGTTCTACAACTATTCTACATCTACATCTTCATGTACTTCTCTCATACTTCGGCAGACCCGGCACGATAACATCACGTGGCGATATTTTCTGCTTAGTCATCGGCGCGATTTTCTTCCCGATCCTTTATCGCGATTATTTCGTGAACTTCGTCGTTGTATTTTTCTCATTGCAGAATCCAGAATACAAAATACAAAGATGGGTTGGTTCTGGGCAGATTCACAGCCAAAGGCCCCAGTGGCGCCTCACCCTACCTCACCCAATGCATCTATTCCGGTACGTCCAACGGCCTGGTATACACTTTTTCGCAATCGCGACTGACCCTTATCGACAGCCAGGATGTCCTATGCACGAATCTCGATCAACTCCCACAGCCGCCCCTGAGGCTGCGCAGCCTCCAAGCGCCTGTCCCATGAATAGATCAACTGACTCACCTTTTTACGCTCCTCCAAAATCATCTTCTCCCGCACCTACGCCAGAACCTGCCGCTCCAGCCAAATCCTCATCGACTCTGTCCAAGTTGAATCCGCTCAACTTTATGTTTGCCTCTATCTCGCAGGAGCGCGCACCGAACCAGACTGTTGACCTTGGCGTTGACCGCGAAGTATCCACCATCCCCCGTGGCGACTCAGAGGGGAACTGGGAGTATCCCTCGCCCCAGCAGATGTACAACGCCATGCTCCGCAAAGGCCACACCGACACCCCCCAAGATGCGGTTGAAGCGATGGTGGCGGTGCACAATTTCCTGAACGAAGGCGCCTGGAACGAGATTGTCTCATGGGAGCGCACCTTCGCTAAGGGCCTCATGCCAGGATGGGAGAAATGTCGCCGTGGCGAGGAAAACCTTAGCTACGATCTATACAAAGCCGAGATGACCGGGGCTATCGACCAGTCCACGGAGCCCCGTCTTATCCGCTTCCAGGGACGCCCAAAAGAGTTGACTCCTAAGGCTCGCATTTTCCAGACTCTGGGATGGGTCTATCCTTCACAATTCGAGTATGTCACAAGTCCTCCGCGGCGCGATATAGCCCAGTGATTGACTAACGATTTCATTTAGAACTAAACCACCCTTTGACCGACATGACTGGTTTGTTCAGCGACAAACACCTACCGGTTCTAAGGAAGTCCGTTACGTGATCGACTACTACTCGGGACCCCCGGAGCCTACCGGAGAACCCGTTTTCTTCCTCGACATCCGGCCTGCCCTGGACTCCCCCAGTGCCGCCGTTGAACGGTTGATGAGATGGGGTGGTGATGTGTGGTGGAGAGCGAGCGGAGGCGCTGTCCGGGAAAAGAGTAGCTGAGGTTTCTGACATTGGCTTGTGGCCTTCTCCACTCAAATTTTGTATATTCTAAACATGGCATGGACACGGCGCGATTTTCAGTTGCTTTTCTGCCTGTACCACTTCATGACAACATCATGAAATTGCGGTGCTTCTCATTCGACTGTGTTATATGGAACATATTTGTATCATTACATTTGGCTAATTACTACGTGCACCAGCATATGATAATGGAATTGATGTTTGAATTTAGCCGGATTATCGATGATAGAGCTTCATTTGTAATATTATGTGCGTGCGTGCGTGTGTTTGTGTGTGTGTATGGGAGATAGTATGTACATAAGGCAGTCATTCTATGCCACGCGGGCAAAAAGAAGGACGATGCCAAGGTTGTTGTAAAAGGAAAAGAGAAGGGGATTGTACAGTCCTCATATATTCGGAGAGAGCTGGTCATACTTGACGTATTGTTCTATACTTTCGACGCTGGCCTGTAGCCATCCTCGAGCTTCTAAACCAACCCGGACAAGGAACATGGAAGTATCGCCAGAGCCCAGTTGTCGAAGAATAGGAAGCGCACTAAATACAACACGTTAGCGCAGCCTCGAGATAGATATCCAAATACAGTGATAACTTACCTCTTGAAAAGGTCAAGATCGGGATTCAAGCTTCGTCCAATACCTTCGAGGAGAAGACACGAGATGACCACATTGACAAAGTCTCCCTCAAAACGGACATGGTGGCCACGAACCATAGTCAGGACCTCACTCAACACATCGCCAATTTTGATGTTTCCCAATGCAAAGGTTCGCGATTTAATACTTAGAACAAGATGCTGCATTTTCAATGCGAAGATTTCAGGATCAATTACCTCATGTGGAGTGCGGCATCGTTCGACCATCAGGTGGCCAGCTCTATAGCCATCGAATTCCGCAATTGCACGGAAAAGATCCAAAAAGTTGCGCCTGTTCAAATCATTCAGTTCAGTACAAAGGCCGGTATCAATGAAGATCAGCTGCGGGCGGTAGCCTTCTCGGTTCAGCTGTGATAGAGCTGCGTCCCAATCATCCCTGTTTCCAAGATGCGGACGCAGTCGTGAAAGCACAGCCTCGGTGACATCAACCTCTGCCCGGGTCGGAGCATCCGTAGCACGCGAATTACTCTGAAGAGACAGGTCGAGTTCACTAGGTTGGTAAAAGCGAACCATGATATTACCCGGATGCAGGTCCGCGTGAACGAAGTTATCAATCAGCAGCATGTGCAGGAAAGCGTCAAGGCCCTCGTTAGCGATTTCACGCTGATAGACTCCGCCACCGATATCCAGGAACGTCGCTAGAGGGATTCCTTGTGCAAATTCCTCGACAAGGACCTCGCGGGTTGTGTAGTCTAGATATGGATATGGGAACCAGGCCGTAGAGCGGGACTTGAATTTGTCACGGAACCTGACCAAGTTGGTACCTTCGATCCGAAGGTCTAGTTGTAGCTTCATCATTTCCCCAAACTGATGAACTTCGTCTGGGAAGGACAGCCACTGCATTGTGGGGATCGCGTTGATCAAGGACGCGAAAAACGACATGATGCGCAAGTCGCGGTGGATCATTTTCTCTACATGGGGATGTAAGACTTTGATCGCCACGTAGGATGAAGGCACACGCTGTGGTGAGCTTTTGACCAATACATCGACATTTTTGCGCATCTTTTCGCTCAGGGTTAATGGTTCATTGTCCAGTTCTTGGTATGTACTTGCCAAGCTTGGCTTCAGTTTGGCTTTATACACTTGCGCGATAGCTCCAACTCCCAGAGGAGTCTCTTGGAACTCTTCGAAGATATCCTCGAACACAATGCCATGGAATGCCTTTTGGATAATCCGCTTAGTCTCGTGGAGGGAATGTGCAGGGGCGTGTGAATGAAGCGACGACATGATGCTGCACATTTCGGGAGGGAAGATATCGGTACGTGACGCTGCCCATTGACCGAGCTGAAAAGGGAATAATGTTAGCAAGACTGCTTAGTGGCTGGGATCAATACGGATTGTCTACCTTGATAAATGCCGGCCCAGCGCGCTCCATCGCTTTCACCAGGAACCGATACCACCACAGGGATCCCGACCGCGTGTCGTTCGTGCTCCCGGTAGGCTTCCCAATCCATAATGCCGGCACTGTAATAATGACCGGTGCGAAGAGCACCACCAAATGCAGGAACCGGAAGCCAGTGGCGATGGGGTCGTAGACATAATAGTAGAAGAAGACCGAAAGCGACTGGCATATGCGCGATAGGCCTTTCGCGTTCGGCGGCACAGCTTTCCGGATCTCAGCCCTCGAGGCTTCCAACATCTGTCTTTCACCAGTCGTCCCATTGCTATCCGAATCCTCCGCCAGCTTCAGGAAGGCGGCTGGTGCCAAAACCGCGACGAGAACCCCACCGAGAATTGGGGTGCGCCGTGAAGGCGGGACCCTGGAGGGGGGGCGCCATGATAAGAAGGGGGATCGTGGGGGGCGTAGGAGCCCGCGTTTGAGCCAGGACCGGCCAAGTAGGACCGTCCTCATGGTCTAAAGTTGACATGGAGGAGGGAGAAGAAGAGCGGCGAACGATAAACTCCGGATGATAACGGGCACGTGTTGGCGACGTCATAGCCAAAACATGTTTCCAGTCCAGATATACAAGTTACGGTGTATTTGACATTCAGCTTTGGGAAAAGATGTGAGTCTGTACAGTACAAAAGATATGACGCGCGGTCAAAACCGAGGTCAATTGCCAAAGCGTCGCTCCCCCTATTATGCATCAAGGGCCACACTATCTCCGTACTCCGGAGTTTGATCTCTCTACACTGTGGATATAGCAGAGGATGTATAGAGCCACGTAACATAGTTAGCTATGGTATTTCTATGCCAATAAATATTTTAGTCTCCTCAATTCCACCTTCTCCATGTTACTGCCTAAATCTTATTGAAACTCCCCACCTACCGGGAGGATGTTGTTTCATCAATAGATACGGCACAAGCTCTGTCGGATTGCCTGTGCGTCCAAAAATGAGACTCAATACTTGTTAGCAATTTGATTATAGCGAAGGCTTAAAAACAAGTTTCCGTCTGTATCATTGCGCTTTATTCCATCAGTGACTTTTGAGGTTATACAGCTCTATCTTGTCGATTGGCCCAGCGCATTCAAATAGACCAGCGTGAATCAACGGCACACACCGTCGAATACGATACCAAGACCAATCGTTTGGCTTTAGAATAAATTAGCTTCTTCAGTCTCCAGGTGGGGGGAGGATGAAACCTCGAGGAAGTGGAGGCGATATCTGGGGTCCCGAAATCCCCGCACTGGCCGATGTGGGGAGAAAACATGCCAGGGCCTGAGAGCCCTAAGTCGAAGAGAGTCTCGGCGGGCAACCCCCCGAAGAGCAGAGATGAGAGACTATTAGAATAATAATCGAGGGTTGCCCTTTTTAAATCATTTGATTAGTTTCTACTTGCTACTCTCGCCGTCACCAGCTTTGCTCGCAGTCAATTCTCGTCATGCGTCAAGCGCTATTTCGAACAATATTGCTGTGCCAAAGCTTCTATAGCTTTGCAGAAGCGACTATCGGATCAATATTTCCAGCTAAAGCCATAAGAGTCGACAAACAAGTTCAATGGCCTACGAAATTACCGTCTTCTTTTACGCTCACGCCTAATGCATCGATTGCAACTGTCGACTATGGAACCGAGGTTGCCGGATACCCATTCATTGAGATTACGTCTATGGAATCTCCTGTTCAGCTCGAAGTAAAATACAGTGAGCCGTATAATGGCTTAGAACACCCATGGGGAGATGGCCCCTATACCTTTACAACTAGTCTTTCGAATGCAGTCCGCGTGGAAACATTCAATGTCACGACAACAGGCAATGTTACTTCTTCGTTGATTCAAGGTGGTCAGAGATGGCAGTCAATCCAGCTAGTGGCTGGAGATAGCGTCACTGTATCTCAAGTTGGATTCCAATCGACTGTCTCGGTAACCGATCCTGAGAAGCTTCCCGCTACATTTTCCAGCGACGACCCGATTTTCGATGAAATTTGGAAGCTAGGTCAGAAAGCTGCCACTGTTGCCTGTGTAGAAGAAGGTACGCAGGGCTCTGTATGGGAGGTTGATCCCGTCAAAGGAGCTTTCGTGCACAGTACAAAGGCTTCCCCGAACTGGAAGACCGGATTACTGGGAAATTATGCACTGGGGTTTGAAACCTCAATTGAGAGAAGTGGAGTTTGGTGGTCTGTGGTGAGTTTCTCACGAAACATAATAGCCAAATCAGTGGATAGCTTACAAAAAGCCAGGCTCAAAATGTTGACAACGGACCGGGCATTCATCTTATGCTCGTGAGTGAGTTGCGAGAAGAAACAACATTTGCAAATGTCAACAAAAGCTTCACGCCGGCAAACAGTATTATCCTAGCGCAGGGATATGGCTTTGTAAACCAGACAACCTTGCCGGCATATCATCTCGATACTTTCAAGGTCCCCTTCAACGTCCACGAGAAAGAATGGTACCAGATCAAGACGGTATTGTCCAGTGACAATCGTCTTGCAGTCCAAATCAACAACACTTCGGTATTCAATGTCTCTCTTTCCGCTTATTACACCGGCGGCTCGCTGGTTTCAACAACTGGGTCATTTGGGTTCGGTGCGTATCAAGACCAATCTGCTTGGGTCCGCAATGTTCAAGTCCACGACACCGTGAACGGCTCCCTTCTCTACACCGACTCCCTGAAAGACCAGAACACACTCGACCGCTACGGCACTCATTCAAACTATGGAACTATCTGCATGGATGGACCCAAACGAGATCGCCTAGTTTGGATGGGAGATTTCTACCACACTTCTCGGATAATCGGGACCAGTACAGATAGATTCGACTGGACGCGCGGCACCCTATCTTTTCTCCTAGATACTCAAATTGACAACGGGCTCTTGAGTATGGCAGCAAGTATTGGCTACGACCCATCGAAAACGATTGAAGGGTTTACCACAGACGGTGTATACTCGACCCTATGGGATTACCAGGCTCTTGGCTTTCTGAGTTTTTACCATCTCATCCGACACACAAACGATCTTGACTACGCATCGCAGACATGGCCGCAATGGCAGAAGCAGTTAGACTGGCTTCTGAACAGTGTAAACACCACTGACGGGTTAGTAGATGCAGACGGAGCTTTCCTTGGACCAACTACCGGCGGCCCATCTGCTGGAGGCTCCGCCCTTAGTTGTCTATTGTTGGAGGCACTGAATGGAGCCTCTGAGATTGCCACTGCTTTGAGCGATAAGAAAGCTGTGACAAAGTATAACACTTCTGCCGAAGCATTATCAAGAGCGATCAATACCCATCTCTGGAACGAAGAGCTTGCCATGTACTCGCTAAGCCGCTCACAGAAGAACGATTTCAGTGTTCCAGCGATTGGATTATGCATAACATCTGGAGCTGCCAACTCGACCCAAATTTCACGGGCAACGTCGCCTCAAGTTCTAAATCGACTCAAACTCGGTCCAGGCTACAAAGATGCCACTACTGCCAACAGCTCCGACCCCTCGACCAATATCTCCCCGAACACGAATGGATTCTTGCTACCTGCACTGTTTATGGGCAATGAAACCACTGCTGCTCGAGATCTTCTCCGTTCACTTTGGGGTGCCATGCTACCTGAAGGAATAAAAGATGCAATTGGTAATAACACCACTTCCACCGGGGCAAGCTGGGAATATCTTGACCAGAGCGGATCCCCGGGGTTGAGCCTATTCACAAGTCTAAGCCATCCATGGGGAGGAGCAGCGACATACATTCTTACAGAATGGGCTGCAGGATTGCGCCCGGCCGATGGACCCGATGGATTTGGATACAAAAACTGGAGTTTGTCACCCGAAACAGGCATTCAGATGGGATTGCATCATGCGAGCGCACAGGTTGTGACTGGATCTGGAGACATTTTGTCTGTTAAGTGGGAACTCAAGCAGAACTCTCTGGATGTCCATGCCGAAGCACCTTTGGGGACAAAGGGCATTGTTCGAGTGGGTAATGCGGAGCGCCAAGTTCAAGGGGGGAAGCATCAGACTATAAGTATACCGTTATAGGAGGGTTTCCTATGTGGAGTAGGAGGGGAACTTGCTATAGTGCACTTTATCTGCGGAATAGATCATCCAGAAGACCATTCAATCATATCAATGATATTTGCCAATTGCCTGATGGTAGAATGCCATCAATATCATCCTGATCTTTAAACCAGGGATGTCCGAACCCGGCGTTGATACAACTCCACATTCCAACGCTCATTCTTCGGACCCCTTCTCGTCCAATCTCTTTCCTCCAATAACGTGACCGAATCCGGTAGACTTGTCAATCAATTAACCAAGCGGATAGTAATAGGGCGATCCTGCTTTCTCCAGGCGATTTCTAACTGACTTCGTATACTGCAGCATGAAGTATCCCGAAAACGGGTACAAGGACACAATGGGCGACGAGACAAGTAACTATCCCATAGAAATAAAAGTATTAAATGTACCCAGCGCAGAAACGATGAAATTTGCATCCCCTAGCTCTAGCTGCCAATACTTGCAAGCCTGTGGCGCGCCTTTTCATTATGGGTCGCATCCAGGAAACTCATGATGTCGAGTCGAACGAAGACAAGGGTTCCGCGGGGTGGCGCGAATGGATTAGAGTGATAACCTGGAGTATATTTGGTTATTTCTTCTTGATTCTGATAGTCGTGAGCTATGTCAATCCAGCACTGCTACCCATTGATCCGATCGCATTGGTCTTCAATACGCAATTAACTCCATTCTTTGCATTTTCGGACGGACCTGGATACTTTCCCAAGCCGTATGGCTTCCAGATCATTGCATTGGTGCCATTCAATGACTTTGAGCGCACAGAGATTCTGGATTGCTATCTTCAGGTACTTAATGACCCCATTGGAAGGAAAGATGTACGCGACTAACGCTATCTCAGAGAAACTTAGTCCAGAACCATGGCTTCCTTGACAAGGTCGTTTTCATCCCTCAAACAAAAGACAAAGCCAGCCTCGAATGGCTTTACTCGACAGTATCAAAGACCCCAGAATACGCCATCTCCCCCTCAGGCCACGATATGGATTGGAAAGTGGCAAGAGGCCACAACATGTACATCCGCATTGACGGCGACACCGTGTTCATGGAAGACCACACGATCCCGACAATCGTGAAAACGAAACTCGACAATCCGGAGACGCTGATGGTATCCGCCAATATTATCAACGAAGGAGCTCTTGCATCGCTCCACAGCCACCCCGGCGTTGCTCTTCCCTACCTCCCCGAACTATACCACGTCAAGCAGCCATCCCGCTCCAAGTCCCAACTAAGTCAAGACTGGCGAGCCTCCAGTCTTCCCGCCTGGGAGGGCCCTGAAGACTTCGGAGTGAAAAGGGGATTTAAGCCGCCATTCAATGGCCACCGGTGGTTATTACCTGCCAAAGCTGGTCCTGACCGAGACCCTATCTCAGCGTCTGTGTATACCAACACCGGGCCCAACTTGACAGACTGGACTGTCTCTGCGCAGCAGCACTACTCATTCCTCAAGCATCTCGAGTCCAAGGAACTGAGTCGATACAAGTTCCCATTATGGGTCGATCCGACAGAGCCCACCAGCCAGAACTTTGGATGTTTCTGGGGCAAAGACTCTGGAGCTCTTAGTAGGATCTTTGAACGCAAATTGTACAGCGAAGAGCTTCTCCAGACATGGATGGACGCGGGTGGGAATCGGCCTTTTATTACTATTGATGGGAAGGGACTGGCCTCGCATTACTCGGCTTCACTAGGGAAATTGGGCTTGGACGCGACCGATCTTCTTGATAGATACGGGGCTTATGCACAGGAGAAGATCTGCCTTGGCCCGAAGTAGCTTGGAGGATGACCAAGAAGAGTTGTATAAAGGCATTAGTCCGTGATTGGAAGCACATATTAACTGCAGCTTAATCTCGATTTGAGTTCCACAAGGGATATAATATTAAGGAAGAACATGAGCACCTGGAGTTCTGAATAATTTATCAAGGCTAAAATAATCAAGCTGGCCTGCATCTTGAAGTAAGAAACGCGACCTGGAAGGACATATCTGTGTTTCTAGCCCACGATTTTCTACACCGAATGAGCACTTCCTGTTTCATTTTCATACGAAGATTAATGGCCGAATAGCTGAAGTTTGCAGAAGATACAACCTCAGCCCTTTCTCGGCCGAATACGATTACATAGGCTAAAAAAGAGCGGAGGTCGCATCATTGTAGGATTTAAGATTGAGCCAAGCACCTCATAATACGGCTGATTGCCTCATGAGCGCACCCGTAGCAATACCTGTGTGGCCCAGAGAGTGGAGGCTGGAGCACCACTTGAAAGCACTAATGCAATGCCCCGGTCCACCAAGGACCACACGAACATGTAGATCTCCCCATCGCAGAGCCAAGGCGATGATCGTGCAGGGACGCGTTTGATACCATGAGAATCGGCTATGGTGCGATGGGTGGTCGAGGCCACGGCATATATAATTGGAAATCGAGGTCGTGAATGGGCCTAATCTTCTTTCTATCTGCTCTAGCCCTGTGCGATCCCTTTCCTCGGCTTTTATCACGAAATGTCTTCTGAAGTATCCCACGACGGCGCTAATGGCAGCGAAAAGGTCGCCCCGCTCGATCTCGAGCGCCAAAGCGATGTACCCCATGTCCAATATGAAGCTCCAAAGTCTCTCGGTGCCGGGGTAAGTTATTTGTATATTGAATAACGGGGGAAATTGGATGGTGCTAATCGGTGCATCGCACAGTCCGCGCTAGCCTTGGGCGCATTTGGAACCACATTGACGACTCTTTCGCTGAGTCTGATGGAATGGCGAGGCGTGACTACCGAGAATGTCTTTGTTGGCAATTTCTTCTTTGTTGCAGCCTTTGGTCTGGTAGTCACGGCACAGTGGGAATTGTCTATTGGAAACGGATTTGCGTATACGGTGTTCAGCGCATTCGGTGAGTTACTATAAACCAAGCGAGTTGTTCATTCGGGTGTATATTAATTATAGAGATAAAAGGCCTCTTCTATGCAGGTTTCGGTGCTATTCTGACCCCAGCATTCGGAGTCAGCCAGGCATACGGAGGGACCAACACTCCGGAGTACAACAACGCCGTGGGATTCTTCATGATACTGTGGACAGTCTTTGTTTTTACGTTTCTGATTGCATCACTGCCTAGTAACATAGCCTATATCCTAGTCTTCCTGTTTGTGGATCTGGGATTCTTGACGGTTGCTGCGAGCTACTTTGCCAAAGCCGATGGCCACGCTGCATCTGCGGTTGCTCTCCAGAAATCCGGGGGCGTATTTTGTTTCCTGGCTGGGTTAGTAGGCTGGTATATCGTGTTCCATTTGCTTTTGCAGGATTCGCTCCTGGACATTCCACTGGGCGACACGTCGCGGTTCTTTGCAAAGACAAAGAAGAGGAGCCAGAAGAGTCAGTAGATTGCGTGCTGAGGTCCAGCTTTTTCGCAACCGGAAACCAGTTAGTAATGCGCCGACTTCGATACGGTAGCCTATAATGTTTTTGGTAGGGAACTGAGGACATCAATGGAATAATCAAACTTTGCAAAAAAATAAATAAAATAAAATAAAAGATCAGCGATCGTAGACTAGTGATTTGTAGTGATAACCAAGTCCCGCTGCGATCTGCGGTCTGCATCAGATAACGACATCAGCCCTCGATGTGACGAAGCAGAAGCAATGGCTGTCGGCCGAGTTCAGAATGTCCACGACAGAGTTGCACCACATTGCATCATTCAATTGTTGGATCATGCGCAGACCTAGATAAACAGCATGGCGCCCGGTATCCAGGGGGAGAAGTTCCATACAAATATCTCATACAAACGACCTGGAAACAGAAATGGCGAACGTCCCAGCTACAGACCCCGCAGTCTATGCGTCTTATCAAGCAAAATGGGCTTCGCTCCCAGATTCCGCGGATGCATGGCTAGGCCGTGCTCGCGAGGTAGCCGAGGTTCTGGCCCAGGACGCATCTCAGAGAGACCAGGAGAACAAATCACCACGGGCTGAGGTTGCTCTGCTCAAGTACTCTGGCTTGCTCAAGGTCCTTGGACCGAAGAAGTATGGCGGTGGTGAGCAGCCCTGGTCTGTCGGATACCAGATCATCCGGGAGGTGGCCAAGGCAGATGGGTAAGCATGCTCGTCGTTTTAACACATCAAATTATGCTAATGTCATTTCCCGATCAAAAGTTCTCTTGGTATGCTTTTGGGCTATCATCTACTATGGTCTACGACCGCCAACGTGGTTGGAACTCCCGAGCAGATCGAACGTACTCACGACCTCATCATCTCGAACAACTACTTCGTTGGTGGTGCTGTGAACCCACGCGACAGTGATCTCAAAATCACTTCGGACGGGGACCACATCGTATTCAATGGGAACAAGTTCTTCAATACAGGAGGCGTGGTCTCTGACCTGACCGTTCTCGAGGGTGTCTTGGAAGGCACTGACGCACACATCTTTGCACTCGTGCCAACCGTGCAACCTGGAATCCAGTTTGCGCACAACTGGCATAACATCGGGCTCCGGTTGACCGAATCTGGCGGAGTAAAGATTGAAAATGTCCGAGCTCCCTGGGCTGATGCTTTAGGCTGGGATGCTGCAGCCCAGAAGCCTCGCGAGGATACTTTGCAGATTGCGTTTCCCACTTTGTTGCTGCCGACGTATGTTTTGACTTTGCGCACATCATTGACCCATATCTCAGCGAATCCAAATTGCTAACATCCTTGTCAATCCTAGAATCCAATTAGTCTTCAGCAATTTCTACTTAGGAATCGGCATTGGCGCGCTTGAATTCGCAGCCAAATACACCACGCAGAATACCCGCGCCTGGCCCTTCGGCGGCGAGAACAAGGACTCCGCCACAGAAGAATTCTATATCCTGGAGCGATACGGCAACTTCCTCGCTCATCTCCGTGCAGCGGAGGCCCTGGCAGACCGCGCAGGGGAGAAACTCTCCGCACTCTACCAGCAACACGGCGCGAACCGGGCTACTCTAACGGCAGAGCAGCGAGGCGAAGTCGCCGAGTGGGTCGCCAGCGTCAAAGTAGTCACCACCGACACGGGACTGCGGGTGACATCTGGAGTGTTCGAAGTGACGGGGGCGCGCGCGACGTCGCTGAAGGTGGGACTGGATCGGTTCTGGCGCGATATCCGGACACACACGCTGCATGACCCTGTGGCGTATAAGAATCGGGAACTGGGGCGGTTTGCGCTGCTGCATGAACACCCCGCGCCGTCGTGGTATACCTGATAGCACTCTTGGCCTTTCATATCTTAAGAATATAAAACATAATAGGCAATAAAGCATGATGCTGTACTCTGTACCCTCCAGGGCTGCATACGTATATTTATTTTATAGATCGGCGATAAGAGCCCCGCGCCGATAACGTCGCCCCACGAAATTTTCTTTTCTTTTTTTTCCCCTGGAGATTCCTTTCCTCTGAAGAAGTCTCTGCCTGCGGGCTTGTCGCATATTATACCTTTTAGAAGCCCAGTCCATTTCTCAATCTCTCAACCGCCAAGATGTCCCAGAAAGTCTATGTCACCTACAACCAGGTACGCGATCTCTTTCGAGATACAGCCCCGGGCGCTTCAGATCTCTTGCGATCTCCCAGAGAGTTCTCGTTCCATGACATAGCATGTGTATCATCCAGTCAGATCTAACCAAGCAACAGGTGCACAAGCTCTGCCAGAAGTCGGCGGACGAGATCCTAAAGGAGTTCCACCCGAACTTGATGATCGCGATTGGCGGCGGTGGCTATGTCCCAGCTCGCATTCTCCGGTAAGTACTAGAGACGAGCAAAAAAAATACGGTCTGTTTCAGGGAGAGACCTCTGAAACTGATCTCCCCGCAAGCGCGTATCTAACTGGTCATCCGCGACAGATCATTCCTCAAGCGCCCCGGCGACCCCAATATCCCCATCCAGGCCATCGGACTGTCTCTATACGAAGACCTCGGACGCGGCGATGCGCAGGAGGTGCCCGGAACCAAGGTGACCCGCACTCAATGGCTGGACCTGAGCTCACTGGAGATGGCGAACCTGATCGGTAAGAACATCCTGATTGTGGACGAGGTCGATGACACCCGGACTACATTGGAGTATGCGGTGCGGGAGCTCGAGAAGGATGTTCAACAAGCCCAGAAGCAACTTGGTCGCGAAGGCGAGAAGACTAATTTCTTTATCTTTGTTCTGCACGTGAGTTATCTCTTTCTCCGTGGGGTTGACAGTCCAATGTGTTTGCTGATGATCGCGTTAGAACAAGAACAAGGAGAAGAAGGGGGCGTTGCCCACCGACATGATGGAGGGAGGTCGCTACCACGCCTCGGTTACCACTGATGATGTTTGGATCTGTTATCCGTGGGAGGCCAAGTATGTCCCCTCCCCCTCCCCACGGCCCCCTCTTCCTTAAATTGATAGTATAGAAACTAATTCTTGCTAGGGATATCGACGAGCACGACGCTCTGGCCAAGGAGAACCCACTCATTTAAGACCGCAGACGGGCGATGCATAGTAAAAGCGAAGAACTCAACTTGGCGCTTCCGATACACTTGACATTTTGAGCCAAAAGATTGCCGGCGTTCTGCTAAACCCGGATAATAATGTTACGATAAACATGAACAATTCTAGAAGAAGAACAAAAATGGAAAAAGTGATCAACAGACATGGCAACGAGCACAAAAGTCGCGCGGGCACGGCGATTGCAAGCGATTTGTTTGTATTAAGAGGCATATTGCTGGGGGAAGGGTATCAAACGGAAGTGGATTGACGAATAGAATAGCAATTAACAAGCATTAGATTTTT
>MWPW01001628.1:0-15308 GCA_002153405.1 Mycosphaerella populi pn0402
CACTAGATTTCCCGTTGTCCAATCGGCGTCGCGTTGTTCGTTCTCGGAGAGGCTGGAAAATGAATGAGGGGTGATATCCTGGCATGACATGGCCTAGCATTACGAGATAGATTACTCGAAATGCAAATGGCAATTCCAAAATTTTTAACGCTTTCCCTCGGAGTTGGTGTGCGATCGTCGATCTTGTCCTCTTTTTTTTCTCGATGTGCCGGTACAAACCTCGCCCATGAGAATATGAGCCGAGAGGGCTGGAAAAGTTACGCTGGAATGTGTTGTTGTGAGGAGGTGGCATAAAATAAGGGAAACATGCATGAATTTCCTTTTTCTACTTTGTTGATGGCTGGCGAATATACCATGTCATAACAGATCCAAATATGAAGATATCTTCCTACCAATCCGGGCTTCTACGTGCTATATGGTCCATCCTAACAGCGCTACCACTTTTATTGGGCCAGTGATCTCATTTTCTTGATTCTGGTAGCCAAAAGTAAATGCTTTGTATATTGACCGTCCATTTCCAGCTTATATTCACGACTCCCCGCGTCCAAAGATCCGAACTCCGCCATCTCGTTGAATGTAATACAAGAGCTCTTTTTCATCGAGGTTATCTTCCGATCCACTGCTCCACCCGCCCCCACGGCTGATTCTCAACACTCCACTGACATCCGTCGCGGCTCCGGTGTCCAGGGTCCGAAGCTGCATGACTGACCGTGCTCGATGCGCCAATCCAATTGCAAAAGCAGCGTGCTCTCCTTCGATGGGAGTAGATCCTTGAACGTTTGATACAGACGCATTATGAATCAGCGGAGAGTCTGCAGCCAGCGTGATCACAGTTGCATGAACGTTCTACCATTGGTCAGCCACTTTATCAGATCTCGTCGTCTCATCGACAATCCAACTCACCTGTTGTAAACCTGTAATCCATTCTGCCATTTCCGTAGCTCCGATTTCCATGCTTGGACCCGTAGCAGCAAGTAAGAAATCAGGCTGGTCGATGACAAGAAGAATTTCTTCGCCATCCTCCGCGGAAATCTTTAATTGAGCAATGACTGCAAGTATGTCATTTTCCAGGGTATTTAGCGCAGTAACGCCATGACCAGAGATTTTAAGCTTCTGCAAAGTTCCCTTATCCGTCACACCTTGGAGCACCTTGGCATCTCGAGCTGCTGGTACAGCGCCAGGAGGACTCCGTAGTGGGAGTGCAGTGCGTTGTGGGAGACCACCTCTAACAGAGGTTGAGCTGACGGCCGGGCTTGATGTCTCTGAGGCGCTGAATAAATCAGATAAGCCATCAATGAATGCAAATTGTTTCTTATCAGTCAGCCGTGCAAGGTCAAGGCCCTATTGGGTGATTAGCATGCTATCATGTAGGACGCGAAAATCGAATAATCAATGCAATAGTTGTATCTCAAATATACATGCGCGCGCTTAGACGGATCTGACTTACCAATCGCTTAGCCTCTGTTCTCCAGAAATCCCATCCCCGAAGGAAGCTTATGAGAACCACCTTTTTTTTGGAGTCATTGTGTGACTCGTCTAGACCAAATGAAGGGCTGGGGGCCCATAAAGAGGCAAGCGAAGAGTGAAGAAACCTTAACACCAACCAGTTCGAGGTAGCGTCCAGAACCGAAGTGACTAAAGTGAGTGATGAGTCGGGATGAGATGATAGATACGGCGTGAGGAGGGGCGGTAGCGGGGGTTGAGAGGGCATCGCGGCGCTGTTGCTCTCGCGTTGTTTCAACCTGCGATAAGTTCCTGAGTCCTTATTTTATCTGCCCAAAGGATCCGTTATCATAAGCCTGTCATGAATTTTTCTCTCGTTCGAAGTATCCGAGGTGACAGATGTTAATAGTAGGGACCAGGAAAAAAAATGTATGGCAGCCGTGATTGGTCGCGTTTTTTCCATGTGCGCCAAGAGCCCAGGTCGAGGGAGACTATGTATCGATCCATCTATGAATTAATGCTGCTTTCATTGTTTTGAAAAATTTCCTCTACAGTAATTACCAGAGTGATTATTGGATGTGGAATTGGTCATTTCGAATGTTGATTGATGTTCCAGATCCGCTGTATGTGTCGTAGAATCAAGACTCTGTAATATCCGATCTTAATAAGGTGAAGGATATATAAATAGTCAAGTTCGGAGTAGCACTATGTGTCTCCCAATCCATCCTGAAACCTCATGATTTCAAGACACCTACATGGAGCTTTCCATACTTATTATTCTTGCTAGATAAATTCTTAGCCTAGGTATGATTGTGAGTCCATCAATTGATATCCCCGAATATCAGAGATGGACTGTTGGCCTGAGGCGCCTATGAGTTTTTTTTTTGCACATCACGTGATGCGGTTCCCCACCATGAGGGGAGAGTTGAATGCGGCATCGTGTTCACCATCGTCTTGTTGTCACACGACCTGCTGCTGGTAGATCGATGATTGCTCGAGCGCCGATCGTGAGTTTGACACCCGCTGCGAGTTTTCGCAGCCCATTCATTCCGTCCCATCGGCATGCTTGCCTGGCGGCTGCTATACAATAGCGCCCCCCACGCTCATGCATCCCCATACATGTCATCCGCAATCTGACATGGCCCCGCTAACTTCCTGCTAAGATGACTCCCGTGTTGTGTTGTCATGATCAGAGCGCTTTGGATATAGGACATAAAAGATCCGATCTGCCCACATAATTATGGCCAGTACCCGCGATTCACATTCGTTCGCTGTACGTTTGCAGTGTGCATCTGAATATATGTTGTTTTTAAGCTGATTAGAGTACATAGTGCGATGAGTGTCGCCTGCGCAAGTCAAGAGTATGCAGTCTTCGCCTATCTGCCCAAATTTCTTTTTTTAGTTCAATGGATTGACGATTTCCAGTGCTCCAAAGAAAAGCCGATTTGCTTGCAATGCCGACAGTTAAATAAGGAGTGCAAATACAGCCCCAAGGTTACCAGAAGCCCTTTGACGCGGCAGTAAGTTTTGTGATATCGTATATGAAGAAAAAATCTGACCAATTTAGACATTTGACGCTTGTCGAGGACCGCCTGCATGCTTTTGAAACAGCATTAAGCAGGCTGTTCCCAGGAGGTGATTTGGACGCTACGCTGCGCTCCCTATTACAAAACCAGGATACTCCACAGGCCCCTTCACCACAATCATCATCAAGACATTCAACCCCAGCCAAGGCTGAAGCAGAGCGTGTAGAGCCCGCACCCGAGGCTCTACCCCAGCAAGCTGATGGATTCGACTGGGCCGAGGAAAAGCTCACCTTAGGCGATCTGACCGATGGAATGGCAGCGTTGTCTATTAGGCCCGAAGGAGCTGGTTATTTTGGTGCATCATCCAGTGTGGTACCTTTACGAGCTTTATTTGATCATGGATTTGACTTGAATCTCCCCGTTCGCTCGGCAAGATCTGGAGGAATCCCCCTCAAGGAGCAGCTGTTGCAAAGCGCACCATCCGGGCTGATCGAACAAGCTTTCATCGACGCATATTTCTTGAATTATCACACGAGCTATCCATTTGTTCATGAACCAACATTTCGAGCCCAGTTTCATGAGCCATCTATCCGTCCCCATGGAACAGCCTGGCAAATTCTGCTCAATACTATTCTAGCTCTGGGTGCGTGGAGCATCGGTGACGACAGCTCAGACCTCGATATTACATTCTATCAAGAAGCCCGAGGGTGTTTACAGCAAGCACTAGTATTCGAGACAGGCAATTTGACTTTGGTCCAGGCATTGTTGCTATTAAGTAATTATGCACAGAAACGGAACAAGCCCAATACCGGATGGAACTTGTTGGGATTGGCTGTTCGAATGGCTATGAGTCTTGGACTTCATAAGGAGTTCCCTGGCTGGAAAATCAGTCTACTTCAACGAGAGATCCGACGTAGGTTGTGGTGGGGCGTCTTCATTTTCGACAGTGGTGCTGCAAAGACCTTTGGTCGCCCGATTTTGCTTCCAGAAGAGGACGTTATGGATGCAAAGCAGGTTCTGAACATCCATGATGATGTACGCTATAACAAAAATTGCGATTGTCACTGAACATGCTAACATGCTAACAGGCCTTGGTTTCTTCAACTACCACACTGCCCTCCGAATCGCCAGGGCCAACTTTGTATACTGGCCTAATTGCACAATCCCGCTTTCATCTCCTCACAAATAGTGTCTACCAGCGTTTGATTTCGAGCCCCAGCATTACACCAGAGGAAACATTGAATCTTCAGAGACCCATGGACGAGTGGTACAACTCCCTACCGTCTTATATGCACTATCCTCTCCAGCCCGTTCCGCTGCACCAAACAACGGTCGATGCCGATACTCTTGCTCTCGTTCGAAACAGACTATTATGGCGACATTGGAACTTGATTATCTTGATTTACCGTCCTATCCTTCTACGCTGGGCTGCTCGACGGTGGGGCCCCCACGGCGGTGGCTCCGATGGATCTTCAGTTAGCTCCGACGGAAGCAACGAAGACCCAACTGAAACAGAATGTCGAGCGCGTTGCTTACAAAACGCACGGCTCACAATCGCCTCTATATCGTCTTATATGGATAATCATTTGTGTACGAGGATAGGCGCTTGGTATATGCTGTACGTCCAAGAACATACTTTACCTGAGAAATTGCTCTAATGTCTCTTCATAGTTATTTCCTTTTCCAAGCTGGCCTCATCCCAGTTGTTTTTCTAATGACCGACCCAACAAGCCCAGAAGCCCCAAGCTGGATGCAAGATATCGAAAAAACTAAAGCACTCCTTACCCACCCATCATTTTATAACAACCGCTTCGCCGCTCGATGCGCCGAGGTCATCAACAGGCTCTTAAGTCCACCAGCAGAGGTGCTTTCCGGCTTATCGCAGGGCCAAGTACCAAACCAGCAGCAACAACAGACTCCGTTCTATCAATCCACACAGGGATTGATGCCATTCCCTGAACAACTTTTTAGTGATCCGACATTCGGAGGTAGCTTCTTCCCGTCTGAGCAACCGATGCCCAGCCCTGCAGGCATGGACTTTTCGGAATGGGTCAATTTCCCCGCTCAAGAGTAATGTTATAATTCTCTTGGATTAGCATGTACAGGAAGTAAAATTGGATATAATCATTGAGCGTTGGATATTCTTTTTGGGGGCAGCAAATCTCTGCCCTGGTTTGCAGTTCTATTTTTCCTATGCAGAGACGTGCCGAGAAATTTGGTACATAGATTCTCTATATTGAAATCTGGACTTATATGAATATGTCCGAATACTCTCCTGAAATTACCATTAAGCATGATATTGGGAGCCATTACCGGCACCCAAGGCATGAAGTAAACCACCCAAACCAGGTTGGGCGTTGCTGGACAAAAGCGCCAAGCTTTTCATCGAAATACTCGTTATCCTCATTTTCAGGGTGATCCATATAACGCTCCAGTCGCAGGGCAGCAATAGAGGTAATTCCCAACTCGAACTGTCCCTCCTGGTCCCCAAAGAAGCTGGTTATGATCAGCACGAGCACGAGGTCCACAATAGTATTCTCTTTGCAACATACCTTCTAATCATAATACCAAACCTACGGATATTCTTCAAGTCCAAGGGCTCGACGTACTTTTGGTCCTTGCCGCGGTAAGTTGGGCGGAAATCACTCCACTTAATGAAGAAAGTGGTAGCGCGCTGCGCCCGGAAGTCGAATTCCCAGCTCAAGGTGCTCTGCTCTCTCCCATCAGGGCGCTTAGGCAGAATCTCATCTTTCAGTGTAAGAGTGTACAGTTTGCCGTCGGCATGGTCGACACTCAAATCAATACCGTCGTAGTCCGACAAATCCCATTTGTGTTCTTCGGTTACAGTGCGCTGAGACGCGAAGCCGGCACCGCCAAGGGTTGTAATGTCGAGGTTGCCCTCGAATTTGGCGACTAGTGACTCGGAGGAGGCGTCGAGGGCCGACTTGGAGCTACCGCCACGGACGCGGTCGTCGGATGAGGTCCATTCGTCCTGGGCCCAAGCTCTACAGCGAACAAATATTAGGAGTAGCTCTTTGCTAGCAAGGAATGCTTTAATAACGTACCGGACGCCACCAAAAAGTGGAAGATGTGATGTTGAAGCCATGGTGTGCTGAGGAATCATGCTGGCTTGATTGGAGTGAGGAGTTCAAGTGGCGGAAGCGGTGGGTTTGCGGGGGTCATGCGTCATTTCTGATATCCGTCTCCAACCTTTCTACAGAGACTATTTAACAGTTTGTTCTACGTCAAATGCGATAGCAGCATGGAGGCAGCAAATTAAAATCTGACAATAAATATAGAGCTGCATTCTCGAATAATTTACTTCCTTGTATTATAAATCATTGAGACGAATTTTTGCTAGTAGTGCCACCTGATGTGGAAGTAGTTCTTTACTGTAAAGACAGGGCCACGCTTAAATTAAAGCTGGAAACCCCAAGGCAATGATTCTCATATGTATCTATCGGTGTTGAATATAGTAAACTCTTAAAATCTTAATCAAAAGGCTTCAAGGACTACCGATTTATTTTCACGACATAGTCATATAACCTTGGAATGCTTTTCTCATGTTCATTCGATGAGTACCTGGTTCCTTTCTAGAAATTTTATCTTTCAAATGTGATAGGAAAGTTTAAGCATCATCCGCAATTTCTCTATGTTGATCGATTGGTTTCAACACTTCATCATCCTCAACGGGCAATCCACGCAGCTGTGCCTCGATATTTTTGATATGCTTCTTCTCCTCGTGGGCGGCTGTATCACCAAAGATGAGATCCATGTCCTCCAGAGTCTTGATTGAAAGTCAGCAGATGTCCAACCGAATTGAGAATAGACCTGAGGTATACTGACTTTTCCGCGGGTTTCTGGAATGAAGAAGAAAGTGAATGCTAATGCAATTAGGCAGAAAGCGGCGAAGAAAATGTACGTCCCCCAAGAGATCGAATCAAGCATATCTGGTGTAACGAGGCCGATGATACTGATACTTGGGATTAACATTTATCTAGCAAATGATAACATGAGAACTTACAAGTTACACATCCAAGTAGCCGAAGTTGTGATAGAAATAGCCTTTGATCGAATGGAGAGATTGAAGATCTCAGACGGAAGAACCCATCCAATGGGAGCTTTTGAATCGAGATAGTTAGCTCAACTCATATATGACCGGGACAGCGTATTTATTAGGATGGCTTACCGAAAGAGTAGGAGAAATTGATATCGTAAATGTAGATGAAGGCAATACCAGCCCAGCCAGCCGATTTATTGCTCACCAGGCTGTTACCATACCCGCCCAGAATACCTCCTACAATGACAAGCGAAATACAGGTACCCGTGGCACCGGCCATGAGGAGAGGCCGACGACCAACCTTGTCAATAAAGTAGAGTGCAGGCAGAGTGCTGAGGCAGTTGACGATACCGTACACGCCCGTGGCGAGAAGCGAAGTGGTGTTTCCATCGAGGCCAAGTTGAGCAAATACGGTAGGAGCGTAGTAAATCAAAGCTGTCGTCTGTTAGAATTATGACATATTCGTTATTTCGGAGCAGCTCACCATTGCATCCCATGAACTGCTGGAAGAACATGACACAACAGCCAATAGCCAGTCGCTTGAAACGGGCCCAGCTTGTTACGAGGGAAGCGTACTAGACAAATATTAGCCTGAGGTTCAAATGCGGAATTCAAAGGTCTAGGTTGCAAACCTGAGCAGCGTGAAGCTTGAAGCCAGAAAGGTTGGGGAAGTTCTCCCGAACAAATGTGTTCTCTAGCATGATAGATGCCCGAATTTCTAGGTATTCATTCTGAAGAGGAGCGCTATCAATGGGTTTGCGGCGCAATCTGGAAAGTGCTTTGAGCGAATCTTCATCGCGTTCCTTCATTAAGAGCCAGCGAGGCGAGTCAGGGAAGAACAACATTCCAATACCGAGAATTATGGCCGGAACAATCTGAATAGCCAATGGCAAGCGCCAAGAAGCTTCAGACTGACCAGTGCACCCTCCTACTGGAACATCTGTGTATGGATTGAATTTGGGGGCAGCGGGCGTCCCGCCAGTGTACGGGACACCAGGAGCGCATCGTGTACCTCCGATATAGTTGGTACCGTAGTCAATCCAATAGCTAACCAGAATACCGATAGTCACAGATACTTTTCTATATTAGAATTGATCCGGTCGAGCTGAGAGAACGCCGACTTACATTGTTGTAGCACCACAAGACCGCCTCGAATCTCCGGTATAGATACCTAGTGTCATGTTAACAGAAACCCTCCATTTCTCGGAAATCTGGTACGCACTTCAGAAATGTACAAAGGAACGACCATGGTGAGTTGACCAATTGCCAAGCCGGCAATAGCTCGACCTTTTGAAACGTCAACGATATTTTCACAAAGTAAGGTTTACCCACATACCGGCAAATAGCATGGGAATATTCACAGCGCCACACTGGATAGCGGATCCAATCACAAATACAATCACTGCCAAATTGATAGATACTTTCCTACCAACACGATCCGCGACAGGTCCATTGATCAATGAACCAAGCCAAGCAGCTGCAAATAGGTTAGTCCCGCCCAGTTCGTTCCCCAAGAACAAAGAACATACCCAGCAGCAGAGTCGACACAAACCAGCCCTTGAATCCACTGTCAGAGAAGACCCGCGGAAAGCGAGCTCCTAAAGATTCCATGGTGATCACACCACTAATAACACCCTGGTCATAACCAAAGAGCAAGCCACCCAGGGTCGAAAACTAGCCACCCACAAATTAGAAACGGGATTATCCCTCCACAGCACGAAACTTTGTACTCACCGAGGCCACACCACATAAGTAAGGATTCTCCAGGATGAGCCTGAAGCCACCTCTAGGTGGACTTTCAACCGCCGAGCCCATTATACGAGTTGGATGTGCCTTTTTGTCTAGTCCCCGAACCCGCGATATATACAGTTTGCAGAAAACCGGGGGGATTTTGCGGGGAATTGGGGGTGGATCGACTTATATACTCATTGGTGTTGTCCCCCCCCCCCACGCGGGAAAGTTGGGGTAATTCAAGCGTTCTGCCGCTCGCCATTCCGATACTATAGGAAGACAGTGCTCCGTATCCCGAACCCGAGTGAGATGCTTCATAGCCGGGAGCGTGGTCATGTCCGGAGAGATGTGCTCCGACTTCAAGGGCAACGGGCACAGTTTACTGAGGCGTCCAAGAGCACCACGAAAAGTTAGAGTTTGCGGGGAAATCAGTAGTCTTTCTTCATGCAAACCAGAGAAGAGTCCTAATTGCCGTCAGAGCATATATCGCTACACCCAATATCATACGTATGTACTCGCTATTTGACATTTACTACAGAGCCGACTATTCACGATACGGGACGATGCCGTGGTTGTGGATCTGAACCGAGTGGGGGCATCGTGTGCTCGGAGGAAAAGGGGTCGCGGTTTGGGTCACAAGGGGCCCGGGGTTTATCCAATACAGTCAGCATTGATGTCTGATACGAGTGAGCAGAATCTCCGTTGAACTTAATTTCAGACTGTCCTAGAGTGTGTGTCAATTGACCCCGCTGGATTCCAAAGCTGGCTAATATGGATCTTACCCTGCTGGTGACACCCCCTCGGATCAACTCCCAGCAATGGAGATGGAGGCACCAGTGTCAAATCCGCTCAATTACTCTCACCCATGGCCAATAGTATCAAAGAGGACCTAGAAATGGTCATATTGTATCTCGATAAAGGTCAAGAACCTAGTACAGCTCGAATGGTGACACATCAAGTTCTAAGTGGTATAGGTGCTCTCGAATAAGAAAACCATAATCCTTGCAACTTCGAACCTTGAAGTTGTACCTGAGTACGAATTTCAGGGTAACGCAAAGTGCTCGTGATATTTGAAGGCCGAAACAGAGCCAGAAGTACCACCCACTGCCCTCAACATAGATCTAGTCTATCAGCAAATCTTCGATCCTAACAAACATCTCGCTATGCCAGCAGGAACTCTCCACGTTGGCGTCCTCTTGCTACCGGGCGCCCAATTACTAGATGTAGCGCCGGTCGATCTCCTCTTTATGGTAAACCCAGACTACATCGCATCGCTCGGCCTGCCCAAAACCCTCGTTGGTTTAGGCCAACCTTGCAAAATTTCTTACATCAGCCTCAAGGGCGCAAACAATCACTTAGAATTAACAGCCTTCATACAAGTGTCTGTGACTCACTCGTTAGACGATCCAGCAGTCGGCGTCGACAACCTCGATGTCATATTCATACCCGGTCCACCTCCGCGCACCATGCCACCAGCGAGGGATTACATCGATTTTCTTCAGGCTCACAATGCTGCTGGCACTACAATTCTTTCCGTTTGCACCGGAGCACTGGTTGCTGCCCATGCGGGCTTGACGGCTGGGAAACTAGCGACAGCTCCACGGTTCCTGACCCCGATGCTAAAAAAGGAGTTTCCTGAAACGAAATTATGGGATGATATGGCGCGGGTGACGAATGATGGGAATCTATGGATGAGCGGTAACTATCCAGTTTCTTTATCTTTATCTTTATTTTTTTTTTTTTTAGAGTCGAATATGCAGAGACGCCACAAGAGAGTCACCTCGTTCTAATCATCTACTTTATAATAGCCGGAATAACCAACGGTCACGACCTTATGGTTGCGTATCTGCGCCAGAACTACCCAGCGCCACTCGTCAACACCATCGTCGCGATAGCAGATATAGACCCCCGACCCGTGAAATTTGCAACTTCGCCTCGAACCGACGACGCGTGGATGTTATTGCAGGTGGTCAGCGCAATTCCATACGGTATTATCCGATTCCTGAAGGGTGGATGACTGGTTGTACAGGGCGTTGAGGACTACTCTTGAGTGGAAGAAACGTGATTGGCGGGAGAGACACACCCGACATGGCGCCGATGATCTTAAAGCATTAAGTAATTTCTAGAACTTTGTAAGAGAGTACTTATATCGATTGGGCTTTTACGTGACTTTCCTACATCCACATCTGCGGAAAATTGATCCAGCTCGGCCAGGGCTGGGAGAAATCACCCGGCAGACGTCATCCCGAGGGTTGCGCACTGCGCACGCCACGATATTTACTTTAAATCGTCCCCCGCGCCTATGAGGTCAGAGGCCCTACTTGTAGGATTTTCCCTACATAAATCGAGCCACCCTCCCCGCCTAGGCTCCATGTAAATGCCCACCACTCTCGATATTCTCGTATTCGTCGCCTCGCCACTCGACTATGCGCGATACCGGCATATGGCGCTGTACATTGAGTTTGGAGAAGACAAAGGTACAGACGCGGGAGCTCGGTCTAACTCCGCGATAGAAGAGAATGTTAGATCCTCAATTATGGAAATTGTGGGCTCGCCTGGATTCTTTAGCTTCTCGGAGCGAGTCAACGCGGAACTACCGGCCCAGGCAACAAGTAAGTCCCGACGGGGTGCATGCTTCCTTTTTTGTTTTGTTTGTTTGTTTGTTCTTTTTTTTTTTCGTTCTGGAACCTTTGTGCATCTTGGCACTTTGTAGCCCGATTTATTATCCCAGGGTTATCTATAGTATCTTCTAGACTTTTGGCTAAACCAATGGCTGATCGAATATAGATCTCGCTCACACAATTCGGGTCAGCGAATTGCCGGAAGACGTTTCATTATTCAAACTGCGTGATTTAATTTCGAGAACGCCGATTCCAAGGGTTATAGTTGATTGGAATAGCCAGAACTGGGTTGGTGACGTACTAGCACGCTTAGTGCAAGCGGGCTATATAGATGCAGAAGCTAATGACCGGTGCTTGGACGAGATGGTGGATGCTGTGATGGAGGCAAATGATGAGGAGATTGCCTGACCAAATTTTCTATTGATGGAATTAACTAAGGCATATGTATGTAACTTATGATCCAGTTTATAAGGATGCGATGACCTTATTGGCTTAGAACAATAGCTTGATGAATCCGACTTTCCTGATCCTTTGGCCCGAAAGAAATTGGGTACTTTTCTAGACTGGACTTTTGTTGCAGGATTTTGAAACAAAGCACGAGAACACTTTGTCGATCTTCCGTACATTTTTGCACGATCTTGAGGCGTGTTGGTCGACGGTATTGGACGCACAGACGGGTCTGTTCAGAACCATGATCCCTGCACGATGCGACTGGCCAACTTGGGGCGATTCAGG
Organism: Mycosphaerella populi pn0402; assembly: GCA_002153405.1. Lineage (NCBI taxonomy): Eukaryota > Fungi > Ascomycota > Dothideomycetes > Mycosphaerellales > Mycosphaerellaceae > Mycosphaerella > Mycosphaerella populi. The sequence goes on from MWPW01001628.1 coordinate 12,117, forward strand.
GATGAAGATTACAAATCTGTGTTCGAGACCAGGGCAGCGTTTGCCAAATAACCAATCATAGCTCTCTAGGGCTGTCTCCCATCGGGTAGTCGTACTTTTGGATTAATATCTTAAGTAAGCCATGATTCTTGTCTGAGCCATGAAGATCCCAGAATAAACCTTGGAACATCTCACGGCCTGTGCAAAAGCACCCCGACTATAACACTAGCCCCACCAGTCAAGCCTCTAACATTGGTTCGGCAAAACCCTTGGAAGACAGTTAAAGTGCCATGCCTTCTCAGGAGTCAAAGAGTCAAATTTTGAATTCCGTGGCCTATCACTACATAGAGTAAGCTATTTAAAAAGAACGCCCAGCACGACAAGCATGCGATGGAAAAACCACATAGCAATCTGGAAGGAATCCAACGCAGTCGTGCAAGAAGCACAGAGACGATAGTAACGCGCAAAAATAAAAAATAAAAACGCTCGAACCATGCACACGCTGCACCCACGCTAAGAAGACGGAAAGAAAGCCGGTAACAAAGGCAAGAGGCTGGGTTTGAGCCGGGGAGTCGTTTCGTGTCATTAGGGGCGATATTCGGGGTTGGATTTATTTGCCCGGTTCATAGGAGAGGGCATGACTTTCGTGTAAAGTGATAAATTTATGCTGGTCTGGATCTGGGCCTGTAAGGATGGGCTATTCGTCTTGTGGATAGATTTTGTCGGATCGTGTTTTGGGGGAGGGGGGAGCTGGGGCGCAACAAGCTTATCGGCGGGAATAGCTCGGCTCCCAGTGAATCGGTTCAAAGTCTTGATTTTGGAAATGAGCTTGATTATATGGAGAGCTGCTGCTATAATTAATTAACTGGGATGATAATTACTTGAAGGTTCACGATAATGCTTACTTTTTGAAGGGCGTGGATACGGGAAGCGCTCTATTCAGACTTGCTTTCATAGCAAATGGATTCATGCGGATCTGCGGACCATCTGACGATCTGGTCGGCAAACTCGTCATGGGTTTGGGAGCCGCATATTGCATTGCAGGAGGCGACGGAGCAGAAATTGACGGAACAGGGGCATGGCTCTGAATTGGCGGTTGGTACATATCCTGGGTTGGCGAAGGCTGATATGGGCTAGTCGGGGTTGGAGAGACCGAAGACATTGGCGACATGGGATCAGCGCCCATGGCAAAGGCAGGGTCCGCCATCAGGTTAGGGATTGCCATCATTTGGGGGCTAATATCGAAGTTGTGTGCAGCGCCTTGATCCCAAGGAGCATAGTTAGTGGTCATGCCATACTGGTAGTTGACCATGGGTGTCATGTTTACTTCTACTTCTGAGCGGTAGAGAATGTCATAGTGGCCACTATCTGGTTGTCAGCTTTACCCTCCATCCCACTTTTGAACTGAGAAATCCGCAAATTTGTACTCACGGGCGATATAAGAGGCGAATAGTCGCGCCAGCAGGAGTAGCGGGTGTGAGTTGATGTGGCGTAACAGCGTCTCCTTCACTTCTATCAAGATAAAGAATCTCGACTCCAAATCCTGCGTCTTTGATGACTCCATTCACAAGTGCTTGGAGTCCAACCTCATCAATCTCGGTGCGCACGATGTCTATGCGTTGTTGGCAATATTGGTCTAGTGGCATAGAGAGAAATGCCTGGTATTCCTGAGGGTTGAGCTTCATCCACGAACTAGTCAAAAGCTGTAGTCTGTTTTAGTATGACAGGGATATCATTCGAAAGAGCGGTGAATCCTACCCGGAAATGGGTGATGATTGCATTTGCCCGAAATTCATCACAAAGTGCCTCGACCAGAAATGCCTCGTCCTGGATCCCGCTTTGAATTGCCGTCAATATTTGAGAGAAAATTTCGCATGTTTCGTCCACAAAGATCTCGTATAGGTCTTGCTCATGCCCAACGCGGTCGAGGAGGCCGTTCAGGGTTTTGATACGTTGCAGCTCGGCCTGCACGCGATGTGGATCCCGAAGACTGAGGAGAATTTCAAAGTAGCCAAAGATCACCGCTAACCAGCATTAGAAAAAGAGGGCGCATTGTCTGAAAAGTAGTCGAACCTACCTCTCCACCCGCAATTGCCGTCTCCTTTCATGACGCGGGTCATGGGATGCGTCAATGCGAGAGCCTGTGAAGAAGCGTTAAGATCCATTGGTGCTCCGGGTAGACCTGGGTCATTCCAACGTACGTTTGTCTTGGCTGCCAGGGTGTGATCGGCATTCGCGTATTCTAGGGCAATCCTGTGACTTGACTGTTTGACTGAGACAGCAGGACCCTGTTGGTGGTGAGATAGGCGGCCCTCACACAGGACAGTGATTGCAGCTTACCTGCACATCCGGCTCGAACTCATTTGAGAGCTTCTGGAAATGCTCCATCTCCTCCGTGGAGAGGGCATTCGCATTGGCGGAGTTACTCATTCTGGAACCAGGGGCGAGTGTAGCTGATAAAGAGAACCCTAGAGGGGGAAGCAGAGCCGGAGAAAAGGCGTCCTGGACAAAGCCGGAGTATTTCTGTTTTTGCGGGGAGGGGTGGTGAGGACCAAAGTGATTCCAAGGTAGATATGATAAGGACATTGCATACAGTGGCGACACCAGGAACTAGGGAATTGGGACTACGAGAAAAGAGGTCCTTAGATCGAGGCAAGGCAGGTCGACTGCTTCATCGGGCTCGATTTTATGTTAGAGAGAGCAGTGTGACTTCCCAACCTTCGCCTCCTGGTGTAAGCGAACTGACCAAAAGCGGCATGAATCACCCTGGCGACTTCCTCAATGGGGAGGGGGGGAGGGATGGTGTCGTGGCTGTGGTCTGTGGGAATTGTGCGACACTGAACGCGACCCGGTAGTCTGGGTGGAGACTAGACCTAGAAAGAGGGTTTCAGCAAGATGATCTAGACACCATATGCTAATTATATGAAGAATTAGGCTGAGTGGAATAGAGTTCCCGGATGACTCGCGAAGAGGAGCGTGCTCCGGGGAGCAAAAGACCGGGCTGATTGGACCAAGGGAGCCTCCGGCGTAGTGATTGTGATGAAAAGCCCAGAACCGCAAGGACTCGGGGGTTGATCCGAACACGGCAATCTGGGCCAATATCAAAAAAATGCCATGATGTCAAGCTTGGGTGGTTCTCAACGGTTAGTCGGCGGGCCGAGGGATCATCCTCGATTTCGCTACACGAACCGGGACTCCACCATCGGGGCAACA
>KZ119274.1:2829-13738 GCA_002153405.1 Mycosphaerella populi pn0402
GGCCGCGCGTGCTGGAAGGTATAGCGTTCGCTGGCGGGCGGGTTCCAGAACACGGCGTCGTAGGCGGGCGACACGCTGAGGTCTTGGGTTACTCGCTTGATCCAGGCGGGGACACGGTAGATGCGTTCTCCGCTGGGTAGGACCATTGTGATCTTTTCGTGTGTTAATAAGGTTCTCTCTTTTTCTCTGCTTTGGTCTTTAGGGACTCTGGGGACTCTGGGCACTTGCCTTGATCTTGCTGTCGTGGGGAATGGCCGGGGCGCCGGCATTGGCGGGCACTGTCACGGTCCAAACCCCGAAGTTGTTCTTGGTCATTGTGTTGGCATTGACGTCCCAGTTGTCTGACAGTCTCAGTAATGAATTCCTCGCAGGTTCTGAGGCGGACACGTACTGAAATCACCGACCAGCGATGCTTGCACGGCGTTGGGCGCCCACTCTTTGTATGCGATGTCGCCATTTGGTTGAACGTGGAGGCCGAAAGTCTCGTAACCCTATTGATGAAGTAAAGATGTCTGTTAACGCGGGTAATTCTCTTTGTAGGAGCTCGCGGCAACTGTAACTGCCCTGGAATAGACCAAAGCAAGCGTTGAGAGCAAACATACCCGGCTGAACTTCTCCAGTCCCCCTTCAGACTGCTCGATGTCCCGGGCCCATTTCTCGACCAAGCTGTACCTTTGCTTCAGCACATCCTTGAATGGCTCCAGCCACGGATCAATCTGGAGGACACCTGCAGCGCGTTAGTTGAGATGAATGCTAGCACAAGAGAATCGATGATACCTGTTCCATCGGGGATAGCAGCTTCAGAGGCCATTGCAAAATATGTGAAAGAGAAAGAAGAAGAGGGGGAGCAACCCCTCCGGTATAAGTGATTGGCCACTGCAGATGGCGATTGCGGGTGGAGATGCGGAGAGCTCGGGCCCCGCGACGTTCTGGATCTGCTTCTGCCCACTTTCCAACTTTTCCTGGTCGATCTGCTAGGCGCCTGTTTTTGGTGCTTGGAAGGTAGTTTCCATGCTCGAGTCAAAGCTTGCTTTCCAAGCCGAGAGCTCTTTATCCTACCAATGCGGTCGTTTTAAGACTAAGAAAGATAAATACGCCCTATTTGGTTTCTGGTTCGCTCCGAATGCATCGGAGCTTGGGCCAGTCCTTGGAACGGCGCAGTACGACCCTACGGGAAAAGGGGGCAACGCTGGGAAGGATCTAGCTTGGCTTTCGTATTTTTTTTTTTTTCCTCTCTAGCGTTGCAGAGTTCTTTTGCAAGCGTACTATCTGGATTTTTAAATTCAATTAGGTTTCTATCTAATAGGGTGTGATAAATACAATATCTGCATGATCAGTACATTGTGAACTTATACATGGAAATATTTCTTATTGTAGACGATTCCAGAATAACACTCTTGTAATCGCTGTTGATAAAATTACATAGATTAGTTGCAAATTTGAAAACATAGGCCAAATATGCTAACTGCCAGACACCCAGCCTAGTCCTTAAGCCAGTCAATTATTTCAGGGCTACACGATGGGCGTTTACTAATTATTGAAACAGGTCATCAATCACAACAGATTCACCTTACTTAGTGGTATGACGGAAAATATGCGTCCTAAAAAGCTAGAATTACTGACGTATCGTGTATCTTCTTCCTTCGTCGGCCTTGACCTCTTTCTCGTAAGTACACCTGATAATGAAATAACTTCATTACAAATAACCTGCCAACTGCCAGGGACCTCATCTCGACATAACGGTCTGCGGGGCTGTGCACTCTCACAAACCCGCATAGGCTTCCGGATTAACCCTTGGCCACCGAGGTTTGAATGACTGCATTCACCCGGCGCGCAGTACAAACCGAGGACCTGCAGCACCAGGTTATCGAATTCTGTGAAATCCAGTATAGACTCCAGGGGAAAATATGGTAGAAGCGAATGAATGAATGGTAATCGTTAAAGCTATCTGTAGATATGTGTCTGAGGAAAGAAGAGGCAGCGAGGTGGTCTCAATAGCTAGGCGAAACGGAATACACCGGTTCCCAACATAATAACCGACTGGAGTTCATTGTACCTGCCGCGCGTGAATGATTCGGTACCTCCAATTGGGATCGAGTGCTATAGTCATCCTCTAGAAGTGGAATGCTCAGTTAGTTTGTGCAATAAAAGAAAAGGCTCTGGTATCATTACCGGCAATGCTCTGAGATCGTTGGAGATCTCCCATAGTGCAGATCTTTAAAACAATCATGATAGCTCATCAACTGCGAGGTCACCAGCCACTCAATATTGGGGTAGCAGACGAGCAGGTCGAGCCTGCTATATGTAGGTGAAACCGGCATAGGAGGACGCGGAGTTCGAAAAACTGAGATTACCCAGAGCAATCAGCATGGCATCTTTGGCCTCGTCCAGGGGAGCTAGCGGGGCACATTTAATTGAATAATTAGCATACCTGTTGCTTATATGCACCAGTCCGTCATTCAATGACAGCCTGGCAATGCGAACAAATGCGTCACTTTCCTCCCCAGAGGTGTTGTGGAACATCCATAGCAGCTGCGGACTGGCTGCCTCGTGATATCAGTAAGCCTCTCAAATATCTAACCTTGGAACCAACGAGGATCTTGGGATTGAGCTTTGCATAGCTGAGCAAAAGAATACGTACATTGCTTTTCGTTATTATTGGAAAGACCATCCGCGAGCTATCTAAAGAACAGTATTCGTTCTCGTTGCCGATTTTGAATCTGGACGGCCGCAATATAAATAATTTCAAAAATCCCAAAATGGGCAAAATATTTCATATTCATAAATATATGTGAAAGGGAGGGCGCGGTAGGATCTCTCTTGGGTGATGGATCGGTTTTTAAATCAGTCAAACACAGCCTTGCAACGTAACTATGGTATCACAGCAATAACAAAGAAAAAGCCTGGAAATGGATGCTCAGCCGGAAAAAAAAAAGAGGTAGAAAAGCTCGAAAAACAAACCCCCAAAAGCACATAACTATTGAGTTGGGTGTGCTTGGCGCATCTGCCTGTTAGGGTCTGGCGGTAACACCTGGCTTTGGAAAATTTGAATACGCCCGCTGTTATGCCAGCGTGCAAGCTTCACACTGCAACGACCACAGCTATGCTCAACATCCTTGAGAGAATTAATCAGGTAGGGGATACATCCCAAGCAGCAAAGACAACAGGCAATAGCCGCCCAAGCGCTATCAGATAGTCAGATTCCGAATTCCTCGATCACTCGTTTCCCCCGGCGTTTTGAGTTCGACTTACTGTATTGTCCCTCCTGAAACAGACTCTACTCTCGTCATCTCCCGGTGTCCACAGCTAGGGCAATCGACGGGGGCAGGCGCGGACTGTAGCGAGTGCAGCGGTACCGCCGTCGCATATGAACTAGGTTGGCCGAAAGGTGTGTAGTATGGGTGGGGGCCTTGTTGAGGCGGCGCTGGCTGCCCAGGGTAGGCCTTGACATCTGAAGGAGAGTGTACAGGGTATTGCGACTGTATATCGGGCTGTCCAGGGTATGCTTTCACAGGTTCTGGAGCGGCTATCGGGTCTGAAGGTTGTTTGTTCTCATGTATCGCTTGGCCATATGGGGGCGCCGGGGTGTAACTGGTGAGTTCTGACGGAGCGCTCGAGTAGTCGCTAACACGGTTGTTGCCTGTGTTCATTGGGCTGACAGGGTTGGCGTGATTGGCAGACATGGTTGCAGCAGCAGCTTGGTCAGAAGCGACGGGGATGAGGCCTGGGATGGGTGATGTTATTATAAGGGCGGTTGCACGAGCGTGAGCAGACGGGACACGGAGCACACCTTCATCGGCTTTCATATTGGCGGCCACTAGCTTATATCAATCTGACAGGGAGTATTCAAAGGCGGAATTAAAAAGCGAGGGCCTAAAAATGATTCGCGAGACTTGACCCCCAAGACCTTGGCGAGGAGCAGCGGTTATGTAGCCTGGGGCCAAATGGAGCGGCTATCAATGCGTCCACAAATAGCACAGATTCAACCAAATAGCAGGTCTGATCAGATCGATGGATCGTCAAACATTAGAACAGCTGCCCTTCACAGCAGGCGGTCGACGTGGCTCGCAGCTCTGATTTGGTGAATATTGGCCCCCCCCCCNNNCCCCCCAATTCCGCACTGCCCTGATTCAAGGGACAATCGATCTCCGCCCCCATGACGGTGCACTTGGCCCCAGGAGCTAAAAGATGACTTGGCAAGTGTTGGTGCCTTTTCTGAAACAAATTCTCCGTGATGCATAGCAATTGGGTTTATTCCGTAGGCGTAACCTCAACCTAAGGCTGTCACGTTTCACAGCTTCTTCATCCCACTTCCACGCGAGTCCTCAAACTACGCGGCCTGGCATTCACAACATGATTCTCACAAACTACGTCCACACTGCAGCCCTTTGAACAATGTGGAAGCTTACTTTTCTTAAGCATATCCAAATTTAGATCTGGCATACCGGCCAATCAAGCACGGGGAACTCATGGGGCACTCAGCCTCTCAGCCCTTGGCCAACCAATCAGGGAAAACTAGCGCGAGATTGGTGAGGCTCTGGTATCAGGCCTGGTGGCTATGCCTCCTGCACTGTCAATTTCTTCACGATTTTAGTATGACTACGTGTCATTCAAATTTCTTTGTATCTGTCAAGATTCAAGAAGCCCAAGGCTTATTTTGCTTCCGCGCGATCGGAGTTTATGTTTACGACGGCTCCGGGATTAAAAATTTGGGGGCGCTTCGACAGCCACTTTGTATAAGTAACACTGGCAGGCAGTTGATTGGGTTGGCTGTGAGACTATCTTGTGTTTGTTACGGAGTACCTCAGTTCCTAACCAAACCTTACAACCGAGCTATTTACTCCTCGTAGAGGGCTGCTCATACATTAGCACTGCATTACTAGAATGGAGACTGCCACCGCATAATGCATAGTCCTGGGCTTCTCGTCATCTACAACAAAGATATAATGATAGCTAATACCGGAATCAAAATCCTCAATAGTGGCACATATCGAAGCTCGAACTAGGTCACATACTGCTAAGCAATGAACTGTAGAATCTGATATCCCCGAGGGAAGTTCGGGTTTCTCGGCCCCGCACCTTCCGACTCCCGAGCCCCTACGTTGACTTATTGATGACGAACATGAGCGACTCCAAATCGCTACATAACTATCCTACCTAAGGAAACTGTTTCTTGTTTGCAATTTCACTTCCTACCCTTGAGTAATGCTGAGAATGGCAACCTCAATTACCTCCAAAATCAAGCTGCCCAGCGGCTACGAGATTCCACGCCTGGGCTTCGGTGTAAGTTCTTCGCAGAGCAATGAATAGCTTTACATGTCTAATGTACCTCTATAGGTTTACAAAACGTGTGTTTAATTTCGCTTATCCAAAGCTCTTCCGATAACTAACCATCCGCAGACCGCCAGAGGATACGGAGAGATGCTGTCTCGAGGCCCTCAAAGCTGGGTACCGCCATGTAAGACCCTATGCCTCATTTCTATATCCTATACCCCCATAGCTAACCGATCTCTCAGATTGACTCAGCCGCAGGCTATCGTAACGAAGCCGGCTGTGGAAGCGCGATCCGCGCATCTGGAATCCCCCGCAACGAGATCTATTTCACATCTAAAGTCCTGAAAATCAACTACACCGACGCTAAAGATACCATTCAAAAAACTCTCGCAGAGTCCAAACTAGATTACATTGACCTCATGCTCCTCCACCAGCCATACGGCGGATCCGAAGGTCGAAAGGGCGCATGGAAAGCGGTAAGTCTCGCAGCTTCTACCCCTTGTCAACCCCCCATCACAAGCTCACAATCCTTCAGCTTGTCGAGGCCGTGGAAGACGGCAAAATCCGCTCCATCGGAGTCAGCAACTATGGCGTGCACCACCTGGACGAGCTTGAGCAGCACATCAGCGAACTGGAAGCCGAGCGCGGCGGGGCAGGCAAGGGCGGCATCTTAAGCATTAACCAAGTGGAAGTGCACCCATGGCTCGCGCGGAAAGATATAGTGGACTGGTGCCACCAGCGGGGTATATTTGTTGAAGCCTATTGTCCGATTGTGAGAGGCACGCGCTTTGATGAGCCGGCAGTTCAGAGACTTGTGAAAAAGTATGGCAAGGAACCGGCTCAGATCCTCATCCGCTGGAGTTTGGATAAGGGACATATCCCGCTTCCTAAGAGTACTACTTCGTCACGCATTATTTCTAATGCTGATGTTTTTGACTTTGCGCTCACTGCGGAAGAGGTTCGGGAGCTTGAAACCGATGAGTATAGTCCGGTTGCGTGGGATCCGACCGTTGCAAAGCTGGAAGAGTGAATGGAGACACTGTTTTGACTTCGATGTGTTCAAAAAGAAAAACAAAAACCAAAAAAAAAAAAAAATCCTTTTCTTTCGCGTCTTGAGGACAATTGCATGTCGGAAATAGTCTATCCACGCCATAACGTTTGAAAGGGACCAGGCATGCCCTCATTCGTCGCTGTACAGCAAATTGAATCAAATCTTCCTATGTGATCAATGGAAACCGTCATCAAGAAAAATGTCAAAGGCCTTGGATGATACCAAGGCTATTTCTCAGGATATTTCTCTTTAGGTTTTGTCTTTTTGTTTCCATGGCGTGTATGATCATATGACTCGAATGGATGACCCCAAAAGAACTTCGCACCTTTGTATCCACCTCCTTGAGCCCGAACCCTTAATTCCTCTTCGCGTGCTCGGACTCGCTTATGGTATGCCTTGGCCCTTCGCTTCTTTGCTTTCTTAGCCGCGACTTCTTCAGCACTTTGCCCGGTCAATAGTTGTTTTATCCAGTCCATGATGCCAGCCATGTTAGATGTTATGTATCGGCAGGAGCTTATGGATGTAGATCTGGAGATCACAATCGGTGTTGACTTGCCGATTGTGAAGAACGGATGGGGTGGGTCAACGCTGGCATGAGCTGTGGTCTGCATTAGCTTCAAAATCTTCATAGATCACAGAATGGGTATTCGAACCGCCACACTTTTAACTCGCGCGCGAGGCCTTGCAGAGGGATTTTGACCTCCTTTAAAGATTTCGGAACGGCGCGCCTGAAATGTCCGGGGTTTTCAGCACTGCCCCCGTCGTTCCCACAACCCAATCAAAATGACTCATTCTGATTTTTATGCGAGAGTGGGGTTGCGACTCCTGCCACTTCCCCGAGATGAAGCGTTTAGATAGGTGGGTACATGTGGGCCGATTCAAGGTTGTATTTACGCATTGCCCAATGGGTGCTTGAGAATAACCTGGCGTTCTGTTTCCCGGAAATTTGCCCTAAATGAGGAAGAATGGATGGCATGGGTACATATGGTCCAATTTGAATAATAGGAACATCCTCTAGTCAGCAAGCTATTTAATAGATTGGACACTCTTGTTGATTGCACATCCATGTGGTAAGAGAGTGGAACTAAGTAGGGTTGTCCATTTTTCTCTCCCAAGGGACCGATATCATCTGAACAACAGGGATGCCCTTACTAATCGGAGGAAAGAATGCTTTTCCAGGGTATTTCATAGGAGCGAGTCTCTCGATTCTTGCCATCTTGACTCTTTTGTATCCGAATCACTGGCCTCTGTAGCGGACTCCGTCTCAGATTCCACCTCAACAAGCTCGTATTCCGACGGTGGGGAATCAGGCTCCATCACACCAGGCCTAATAGAAAGCCCCTTCACCTTCTGGTCATATTGTTCCTTTTCCAAGTCGAGAATCTCATCCTGTGATAATGGCTCGAAGAAAGCATTTGCCATTAAGCTCAAATACTGTGATTCTTTAGATTTGATCAAAGTCTCAAAGGCGGCCATCATCGTCTTCCTGAGCTCGGAGTTAATAGTGAACCCACGATGGTCTGCACAGCATGCGCATTCCAATGTACAATGACCAATGCCTTTTTTAGTTGTGTGTGAGCTACGCGAAGCACAGCAACCACAACTTCGACTGCAACAGCCCATTCTTTCTTTGCAGTCGTCGATGAGTGCCTTCTTACAGTACCACTTTGGATTCTCTCGCAGAGACTTGTACTGTGATTTCAACCGCGCTGGTAGAGAGATCTCTTTGCTGTAGAGTTCAAAATCGAGTTCGATGGCGCGCTGCTTGTACCACTCAGAGAAGTCCTTCAACTTTTGTATAAAGGCCTTGTTAACCCCTTGATTGGTGCTGGTCTCAATCAAAGCTGAATGCCTCTCATACCGCTGAATAGTGCTCCGTAGACGCATCTCAGTCATAATAATGTCGATAAAAACATTGGTATCGACCTCTTCATCTTTATTGCTTTTGTTTGATGGGTCTACCCAATAGTACGTCGCGGGGCGATCAGGCATGGCTGAGAGATACTTTGAGAAATATTGGCCCATGGGAAAAATGAAGCAGAAGTTTTGCTCTCTTAAGTTCTCCTCGGAAGGTAGGTGACTTACCTATATTCTGGTCTATGACCTCTCTATTACGACTTCCAAGGTTAGGTCTAGGCCACTTCCTAACAGGGAGCGGCATCAACTACTAATCCCAGAAAAGAAATGAATTTTTCCAAGGAAGCCAAATATATGAATCTTCAATATTAATATGGCCTCGTTTTGCATTGGGCTTAAATTTCTCCTCTTTTACAGTATCTCAAACAAAGAAAAATTCGCCATACGAATTTATCTATCTGTGTCACGTTAGGCCTTCTCCAATTCAGAAAACAGTAACACCCGCTTGAGATATGTGTAGCCACAGATGGACCGCAAACCTTTTTTTGTCTGTGCTATCGTGTGTACGTTTCTTGTCGGGTGTGCCGTCACTACCATGTGTATTTGTATTTGAGCGATAGGACCAGCGTCTTGGGCATGTCTTCCAGATTCTCGAGCGCGGGGTCAAGCTTCCCTAGCTTTTTGATAGGATCTAGTATCTTGTCACTCATAGGTCGGCATAAGCACCTGATGGAGATCCATTATCCCAAGGCTTGTTGCCCGAGGCCATTTACTATACAGCATTTTGCCCGTAGTTTCTATCATCTCAACGCTTGCTTTGGTTGAGGTTTCTTCGATTAGCGTCTCCTGGGGAGTTAATTAACACAAATGTTTGTTGCGAGCGCTCAGGCTTCGCTGGCTCTAATAACATCAACTGTCTGGAACCCAGTGGAAACTTCAGTAGTCGTCTTCAAGGTGCGTTGTATGTATACTTGCTTAACGAGGCTTATACGTGGGATCCATTCGGTTTTTATCATTAAACTCCTTCCGCCATCGCAAGTAATTACGTCTTAAACTTGATTGATTGATAGTTGAACACGTCCTATTATATTAGTAAGCACGGTTGAATGGTCGCGCCTTAATAGAGAGTGAGACCCCCTGCGAGCTAAAAGTTTTGTGATTCAACGCCCGCACCTGAAATTTATTCATCCTATTCGATCTCAATATCTGTCCAAGCCATTATGGTGCTGCAACTACGCCCGAATTGTGAATATTGCGACAAGAACCTACCACCAGCGTCGACAGAGGCACGCATATGTTCTTACGAGTGCACCTTCTGCGTCGAGTGTGTAGAAACGAAACTAGGCAACGTCTGTCCTAACTGCGGCGGGAACTTAACTCCTCGACCGATCCGTCCATCGAAGGAATGGCGCACTGGTCTGTGTATATCAAAGCAACCGCCATCGGATAAGCGTGTGCATTTGAAATACAGCATTGAGGATACTGCTGCACTCACGGCGAGGATCAACAACGTCAGACCACAAGATCGTTAGTCTGTAACTCAGGTCTCGCTAGAAGTGACATGCTATAGCAGCTGTCATTAGAAATAAACTTGTCTGACTTCAACTACCCCGAATTACAGCGACTGGTCCACTGTGTGCACAAGGAGCTCTTTCGCACTACGTACTAGATACAGCCAGGTCTGGGACCGACGGTTTTTTCAGTCACCATTTCGGCTGTCACCGAACACGACTCGAATGTATCTTAAAAAAAATATAAATGTATGGCTTGGCATTATTCATACTAAGAATAATCCTGACTTCATTCACATTAAGACCCAAAAACCCACTCTAAAAAATCTGTGCTCTTATATACGCCAACAGGCTCCTCTCGAAGGGAAATAAAGCCCTCAACGGAGGAGATCTGAAGCCTACAGGGAATATAGAGAAGACAAATGAGCGAGATAGGAATCAGCACCCGAAGAGGAATCCTATCAGCAGGGTATTTAAGCAGCAAAGACTCTTTCCAGCGACGAAGTAACCCAAAGGCTCTCTTCTCCGAACATACTGGCCCTCCTTCTTCATCTGAATACTCTCCGTTTTTGCAAACGAGAAGGCTATATAGGGTTGGATCGCTGCGGGCTTCTAAGCATCTCTAGCAAATAATAGGCACCGCCATAAAATTTCCTGGCAACGTTTTGAGCAGCCTGCAAACTTTAGAAGAGGTCGTTTGTTGTTTGATTAGTTTGGGCAACGAGTGAATTGAGGCAGCCCACCTATAAATACCTCTCATCCTCCCACTTCTCCTCTCTTCCTCTCTTCCTCCCCCGCGCCCAAGCTTCGACTTGCTCTTCACTTCCCACAAGTTCAAGTCTCACGCTGTATCGGACGCCAAGATCCTCGAGTCGACAAGCCTTATTGAGATCACTACCTTCATCATGACAGTCCCGGGACCGATTGTTGGAGGCTTTGTTAGCGTTCTCAGGCCATGGACTCAACTACAATCGCATGCAATTCACCCTCCAGATCTGGGAAGCGGACTCTCACCTATCTCGCAAGAGGTAGAACCACATGGGAGGCAGGATAACTACCTTAGAGACGTCTTTGGGGCTGTTATCTCAATCGTTACCGGAGGGAAAGATCAAACCCTGAGTCAATCGGAAGCGGTGCACAGCCTTTGAGCTGATGAGTTCACCAAGTACGATCTGATGCTGACGGGGCCCAGTGAGTCTTACCGCCACAGGTTTCT